>OVAQ01000594.1:6020-28518 GCA_900406345.1 Erysimum cheiri
GATGGTGCTGGGTTGCCACGACGAGGACTCGGCATCGGAGAGCCGGCTTGTCGAAGTGCAGAGCATGCCGGGAGGTTTGTAGCAGGCCGGAGGTTCCGCCGGAAGGAGCTCGGAGATGGAAACCGAACACTCCCACCGCGAANACGGCACGACGTTCACCGGTCATTCGCCATGGCCAGATCTTCTTTTTTCCGGCGAGACTTTGTTTTTTTCGATGTATCTTTGTTTTGTAACTGTTGTAACTTTGGAGTGGGCCCAAGGTTTAAGCCCACTCAATGAGAGGCCCACCTTTTAATTATTGGATTTCAGTTTTAAAAAAAAAATAATAAAAAAATAAAATAAAATAAAATGTATGCAAGACGCCAAAGAAAACAGCTGCGATGGCGTTTATGGTTTATAACTTGTACCTACCGTATCTCTTTCGATTTTACTTCTTACGTACCAATTATTTAACTTCGTTTGTTTTTGTTATTTCTTTTCCATCATGAGTTTAATTACTCTCTCAAAATATTTTATGACAGTCTTTGTATAAAAGAATGTAAAAATAAAATACTCACCGTAATGATTCTTGTATAAAATAGATTATTTCAATAATAAAAAATTTCTCATCACTTAATAGAAATTCTTTAAAACAAGTAATATGGAAAAAATAGTATTATTGAAAACGTTTTAAATTTTACTATTATTTTCTCTTAGTTATCAAAGTTAAAATCTAGCTTCTAGAGAAATTAGGGAGTTATAGTTCTATAGGCTTATAGTAATAGCTTCACGCATTCGAATATTTGATGATTCTATATATGAGCATATAATCAAATTTTCAACGGGTGCCAACCAAAAAAAAAAAAAAAAAAAAAATTAATNTTAATGCCCCTACATAATTTTTCTTATATAACAATTTTAAATAACATTCCGATGCCCCTAATTAATTGTTTATTGCACGACCAAAAAAAATTGTTTATTGCATTTCTAATATTTCATTTTATGCTATGTCATGAGTTGACGGAATTTTATTTTTAATATATTTTTCAAATAAACAAAAAATGATAAATAGAGGTAGTTTTATAGAGGCGATCCTAATAATAAACTAAAAGTAGAAATATTTAGTGGCTAATGACATTTATGTGGTAAGTTGGTAACCATCAATTCATTTAAATAAAATAAAAACTCAACCCTATTAAATTCCATATCTACCCTTTTGTTTCTTCTTCCTCCTTCAAATTTCAACTTCTCCTCTCTTTCAAAATCTGAAACCAAAAAGATTTTGAAAAGAAAAATATATATAAGTTGATGCTAAATTATTAGTTGGTTAATTTTCCATGTACTTAAAAAAAAAAAAACATATCTAAAAAAACATATACTAATAATAAACTAAAAGTAGAAAGATTCAGTGGCTAATGACATTTATGTGGTAACCATCAATTCATTTAAATAAACAAATAAAAAACTCAACTCTATTAAATTCCATATCTACCCTTTTGTTTCTTCCTCCTCCTTCAAATNCATATCTAAAAAAACATATACTAATAATAAACTAAAAGTAGAAAGATTCAGTGACTAATGACATTTATGTGGTAACCATCAATTCATTTAAATAAACAAATAAAAAACTCAACTCTATTAAATTCCATATCTACCCTTTTGTTTCTTCCTCCTCCTTCAAATTTCAACTTCTCCTCTCTTTCAAAATCTGAAACAACAAAGATTTAAAAAAAAAACTCCAAAACAAACATCAATGGCGAATTCAGATTCATCATCATCACTCACTACTGAAGAAGATAACCAAAGAATATCAACTCTCCATCACCACACGATGCCTTCCGAGTTAACTCACGACGAGTTCACCGAACTCTCCCAATCAATCGCCGAGTTCCACACTTACCAACTCGGTCCTNACTCCAAAACAAACATCAATGGCGAATTCAGATTCTTCATCATCACTCACTACTGAATTAGAAGATAACCAAAGAATCTCAACTCTCCATCACCACACGATGCCTTCCGAGTTAACTCACGACGAGTTCACCGATCTCTCCCAATCAATCGCCGAGTTCCACACTTACCAACTCGGTCCTGGTCGCTGCTCTTCCCTCTTAGCTCAACGAATCAACGCGCCGCCTGAAACCGTCTGGTCCGTCGTGAGACGCTTCGATCGTCCTCAGATTTACAAACACTTCATCAAAAGCTGTTCCGTGGACGAAGGATTCGAGATGCGAGTGGGATGCACGCGCGACGTGAACGTGATCAGTGGACTTCCGGCGAATACGTCGAGAGAGAGATTAGATCTGCTCGACGACGATCGGAGAGTGACTGGGTTTAGTATCACCGGTGGTGAACATAGGCTGAGGAATTACAAATCTGTTACGACGGTTCATAGGTTTGAAGAAAATGAACGGATCTGGACCGTTGTTTTGGAATCGTACGTTGTGGATGTGCCTGAAGGTAACTCGGAGGAAGATACACGTTTGTTTGCAGATACGGTTATTAAATTGAATCTTCAGAAACTTGCGTCGATCACTGAAGCTATGAATCGTGATTCTTCCTCCGGCGACGGAAGAAACCCTTCTTCTTCTTCTTCTCAGGTGAGGTGATGAAAAACAAATTGGGGGATTGTTAATTTTTATTTTGATTTGTAAAACATTTTTTTTTACTTTCCTGAATTGTAATTTTTCTTCGTTTTAAGTAATTTTATGTTTTACTATTACTCTCCTGGATAATTGGAATTGTTGGATAAGTTAAAAATCTGAGATTAAAGATAGTAAGCTTGCTTTATTATATCATGAGATTTAGGAATGATACCATACTAATTATAGTAGTTCGTTTACTTTACTGATTAACGACATACTGTAAAATTTAGTTATTAATTGAGTTAGTTTTTTTTTGGTTTTATTCAGTTTTATTGTAGTTTATAGTAATTTAGCGTATTTTTATTTAATAGTAAGTGTGTGTGTGTATCAGTGTATGTGATGATAATTTTTCATAAACAAATATAAGCTTTTTTTTAACAATATTTAAAGTCAATATTTGGAAATATTATTTTGTGATTCGTCAATATATTATCGCGATTTATGACAACAAGAACAAAAATTATATTCATTTTATTTTATTTTGTATTTTGTGCCATATATTTTTTAAAAAAGTTTCGTTCTCCAGGATCTTGGGCATTTAAGGAGAAAGGCTTTGAAAGACGAAAAAGCCCATTAGTGATATTACAAATTCGACTCTCTTATTTTTTTTCATCTTCAATTTAGAAGGAGCTAATCATTTATTTTTAACATTTGTGATTACTGATTAATTTGATTTATTACATTATCTGATGAGCTATTTTAGTCATTGGTTAGTTCTTCCTTTTTCTTTTCTGATTATTAGAGAATCTAAAGTGGATGATCCATTATGAGACAGCATTTAAAGTCTTTAGTTACTGCCAGAAAAAAAAGTAAAATAATGTCTTTTGTAACATAAATCTATTGTTCCTCAAAACATGATTGGCACAGAGACAATGTATGGGAGCCACTTCTTTTATCGTTTCTGGCAATTATGTGACCCACTTTGATATGCAGTACACTATTGTAGTACTATTTATTTTGTATATGTTTTTTTTTTTTTTTTTTTTTTTTTTATTTTCTTTTTTCANGCTTGTTGCATGAAAATATTTTAGTTTCTTAAAAAAAAAAAAAAATATTATAGTAGTTGATTAACTAAATGTCTCCTTGTAATCTGTCTGGTTCAAATTTTACAGTAATATCTTGTAAGTAAATTGCAAAATATAATATTCAGAAATTATTGGCAATATATATAATTCTAGTTAATTGTTGTATTTAGTAATCGAAGAAAAAGTGAGGAAACTGAAGATGCTTCTAGTTTTTATTCCATTAGGGAAAGGGACAAATCTAGTGGTACTGCAAGTTGCCAACTTGGTTAATAAATAAAGTCAGAAAGTTAAATTTTGAGTTTTATTTGATTGGAGGATAAAAATAAAATAAAAGCTAACATCAAAGGATCCAGACTTTAATGATGGTGAACCTATTAGAAGATAGGATTGTTTAGCACCATGACTTTAATGATTAACATCAAACTTCTTTTTTGGTTTAATTATGAGAATGGGGTACCTAAAGTTTGAAAATCTATCTAACCTTCCCCAAAATAAGTTATAAATTATTTTGTTATAATTATAAGTAGTATTATTCTTACTATATACTCCAAATTGTTAAATACACATAACAAAATATAATTCATATCTTTTAGACAATTATAAGATAATTTTCTTTTAAATACGAGACTATTATGGTTCAAAACTATGGAATTTATAGTATTAAAAATAGAAAATAAAAATTAAAGTTGTTTAAATAAAAAAAATGATATGAGGTTTTCGACCTAACAAAAGAGATTAAATAATAAACGATGGTCTACACACTATATTGAAAATTTTCTAAATTAACTCATGATTTTGATTGATAGTGTTTTCTAATCTCATATCTATCTTTTTTAATTATAGTTTTGATAAGGTTTCAGTTTACAAGTAAAACGGTTTTTCATAAACAAATTGGCTATTTGTTTTAATGATGTCTATTATGTTTGTAAAGCATAGTAGCATAGACCATCATTAATTTGCATACAACTACTATATATATTTTTGTCACAGTTAAAATAATTTCAAAATTCGATTACATGATTTCATATACGTGTGAATCACAATCTGCTATACATTTAATGCGTTTCATGTAACTCCAAACGATGGGTCGCTTACTTGCTCTCGTGCCAAGTGAGAGGAGGCGCCTTGTGGACAATTCTAAACAGAAATTTCTCTGTTTAAACTTTGAACCATTTGTCCATTTGTCGTAACTCGTAAGTTGAATTTTATAGAACAAATTTCACCCATAACAACATTTTATAGTTTTGATTTATATAACGAAACCGCGCAATCATGATGTGACACCATATTCAAGAAATCGAAAGTCGACGACAAAACTGAAAAAATCATGGAATAGAGATTTGATGCAAAATAATTCTTTTTTTTTTTAATAATAATAACATAATAACTAAAAGACATTCTATTTAGTCATTTTGATATATGTCTAGCTAGAGTCACGTATATTTGAACTAAAGACCAAACAAAAATGCATCTAAAACACTCATCATGTGGATACAAAAACCAATTTAGAAACGAGTAACATATAGATGTTGAATCTCAATATTGCAACTAGGTTATCAACATTCAATACATTTTGCTTACAACTTAATCTAATCCATTAATTAAAAGATCATTAATACGTTACTATTATAAGCTATTGATTTTTCCATAATGGACTGAGCAACGGGAAGAAAAAACCCGGTGATGGTGGCGGTAGCGATTCGTTACCGCTGAAAAACCGTGGCGAGAACGCGAAATTGGGTGATAACAACGGGAACGGCGATCTTGGCTGTGGTGACAAAACAAACTGTGAAGCTGGAGACTGGAATGGCATTGGATTATGACCGGTTTGATGTGAAGGAAACAAACCGGTTGATGGTTGAACCGGGTTTTGGTTTTGTGGCTGAGACCCGTTTCCAACAGGGCTAGATTCGATTAGGTAACGCATATAAGCTGAGATGGGAGATTCAGCTGGGTTAACCGAAAATTGGTTTGGCTGTACCGGTTCAGATGCAATTGGATTCGATTGAACCGGAGGTGGAGGTGGAGGACGGTTGACTTGAGTCAAAGGAGCCGGTCTAACTTTAACCAATCTTGAATTTGGAGGTTTTGGTGGGTTTGGGTTTGTTGTTGGTGGAGGATTGACTGAAGAAGCTGAACCAAGTCCGGTTAACTGTTGAACAATGGATCTGAAATCGGTTTTGTTGATGTTGTAAACCAAAGCTTGAGGATTTTGTAGTTGATTTTGCTGATTTGGTGGATCTTTACGGATGTTTTTTCCCATCTTATTCACACCAAGATGATGATGATGATCATTATTATGATAATCATTAACACGATTTCTCTGATCATCCATTATTAAACCTGAAACAAACAAACAAAAACAAGAAGCTCTCTAAAACAAGCGTAACTAAGGGTTTCGGTAATTACAAAACAAGCAACTCCAAATCTTGGAAAGTAATTAGTAAATAAACGACAAAGACTTAAAATCTTTTAGGTTCAAACCAAGAAAACTCTCTAAAACAAACGTAACTAAAGGGTTTATAAACACTTATAACGAGAAAGAGAGAGCTTACGCGTTTTCTGATTTTGACTGGAAAAAAATAAAGCTTTGAAAAGACGAAGGAGAAGAAGAGAATGAAGAAAAACAAAACAAGAGGCTTTAAAGATGAAACAAAGGAAAGTTTTGACTTTTTGACTCTCTTTATCTCTCTATTTAACTTGTTAATCCTAATATATAACTACTTTATTATTATAATTCGATTTTTACTAGTTGATTCAACCAACAAGTGGATTACATTAGGATATATATATACATGAACAAGTTGAGGATTGATGTTTATAATATTACTAAAGTTGTTTATTAACGAGTCGTATTTTATATACCATGTTTATAGTAAGATACGTTACAATTAAATCAGATGATAACACGTGTTGAATGTCTTAACGTCGAAATTGTAATACTAGTGTTTAATGTCTTGTCGTAAAAACAATAATAGTAATACAAGTTGGTAATAATAGTATTAAACACAGTTGACAATATTGACCGTGAATCGTTCGTTACGAGCCTGAGAACTGAACAATATGTTATGTTATATGTTTTTATCTGATTAAAATTTGGACAATCGTAAGTTTATTTTTTAAAACAAATATTTGTTTAAAATGAAACAAAAGAAATATTAAAATTTAATATCATATTATATGTATAAAAATATTATACTTTAGAAATAAAAATGTCATGATAATAATTTTTTTTAGAATAAATATAAAATCTAGTCAAATATGTATATCGATCCGAACATTGAATATGCATGCAGAGATTGGATATCCAACTAGATTAAACATTGCTGTCAACTAAAAAGAAAAAAAAAAAAAAAACACTAGCTCAGAAGTATTTATGGATCAACTAGTTCAATTAGTTTTGGTTCTGTTTGAACTAGCTTCTTCATGATTTGGTTTTGAAGAAGAAAATGAGATTGCCCCTTATAGTTGGTTTGTTAGCTTGTGGCTCATCTAGTTCTTCACTGTTAGTTTCAGTTTTTCTCTCATTTTTTTTTTTTTTTTTTTTTAAANAGTTCTGGGCCAAAATCCGTAATCCTCTCAGGCCCGAAACCACATCATATAATATTGGTTTCGTTCCAAACGTCACTCGAACCAGCAACCTCTAAGCTTCGCCTATGATCTTTACTGTTAGTTTCAGTTTTTCTCTCATTTTTTACTCTTGGTTTTTGATTTATAAGCTCTAAATCGTTTTATATATTTGTATGTTTTTCTTATTCGGGCTCTTGTCTCTAGAAATATCACTTTTTTTCTGTCGATTTATTTTGTTGGGGATGTTAACTCTTTCCGGGTCGATATATCTTTCAATAGTTTATTAATAATATTCAAACGAAAAAAAAAAGAAGACATGGATCAGAAATATGTCGATCGAAGACATACCACAAAAGTATCGGTCACGAACGTTAGGAAGACAATCTTCAACGTCAATTCTGCATTATTATTTCGGAATCTACGCAGTGCGCAAAGTAGGCCCAAGTGTAATGATAACATTCTTGACTTTTAAGAGCAAACACATCGGCACACTCGTGACCCGAGTGTTAAAAAATATTTTATTATATAATTGATGTTAAGAATCTTAGGTTAGAGATTTTGATATTTTCTTCTTTATTGGTATAACCATATTTAGTGGTTCTTAAAAAATAAAATGGACGGCTCAAATGGGTGAAAACGGACGGCTCAGATGGAACTCTTTCATCCACAAATCTTCTTCTTCCTCCACAAATCTGTCGTGACCTAAACTCAAAAAATTGCAGACATTATCAATCGAAGTGCAAAATCGGTTTGAAGGAAGACCACAGAGACGAAACAGAACGGTGAATCAGGGGAAATTTCTTACCGGCGGCGAAACAAAAGATGCTTGGTGAGAAACCCAGCGGAAACTCCTCCTCCGTCTGGTCAAGCAGTACCAAAACCACCTGCTTTTGCTCCGCCGCAAACAATCTTAAGACCTCAGAACAAACCTAAACCTATCGCGTCGTCACCATACAAGCCTCCTCCTCTTTCTTTTTCTTCTTCCTCTCAGCCGGCGAACGAAACAGAAGGAAAAAATTGAGACCACTCACAGGGAGACACGTGTCTCCTCACACCCGAGTGTGAGATTACACTCGGATGCAGTCTCCAAGTGCACTATTCCATATTTTTTGGTTTTTTTATTAGTCACACCCCTCTAAAAGTTATCCCACTGCACCTGCTCTAAGTTGAGTCATACTCATAAAGAAATAGAGATAAGCCGTTGTTGTTTTCTCTTATGATTAATTTTTGTTGCTTTGTTAATCAATCATTTCTAAACGTACGATAACAATATTGCGTTTGCAATTTGACTATCAATAACGATGATCTTTCGTGTAGAAACTCAAAACGAATATGAAATATATTTTGAAAGGAGACAAAACATATTCAAATGAAAATACGTTTTCATTCAAAGACAAAAAGTAACACAAAAACAAATATTCAAAGAGAGAACAAACTTTGACAAACAAATGAAACATTTTCGTCCGAATAATACTATTATATATCTCACATATTCTATCACGATTTATATTATCACGAATCTGGATTTGAGACTATATGTAATCAGCTTCATTTGCTCTTTCCAATGGATGATATATCTCATCATTAAAATTTATATAAAATCTCAGATTCATAATCAATCATGATCATATGTTAATCTTCCTTTTTTCTTCTATTAATCCTTGATCTCTCAAATTCTCAAAACTCCAATTCCTTCGTACTCCAGTGCTCCTTACAAGCCTTGGTTGTTCGGGCCGGGTTGTTGGTCCATTGTTAGGGCTAGAACCAACAGGACCACTTAGCCTAATGTGATGAATCTTTTTTACCTTCTTCATCTTATGTGCTAAAGATGATCCTGACCGTCCAATCTTCTCATAGATCCTAGGGCTCAAATTCCCTGACCAATTTCTCCCACCAACATGATCTACACAACATGTTTTACCTAGAACATGGTTAATCTCGACCGTTGGTGGTCCAGGACCGGAGAGATCAACATCTTTGTTGGAATCTGTTCTTGGAAGGGCTTGACATGTTAAACAATTTAGGCTCATGGCTTTTTTACGATCTCCTTACGACAATGGAGATCAATAATGAGAGAAGAGAGACAAGGAAGAAGAAAGAGAGACTTTTGTTTTATTTAGTTACTAATATGTTTTTTTGGTTTAGTTTTAGAAAAGACTAACGAAACCTAATCTAATTTTAGTGAAAAACGTATATTTGTAATTTCGATTTTCGGTAACATACGTTGTTGTGTAAGTACACGTTAATTAACAACTACTAACTTTATAGAAAATTGAGAGAGTTTGTCTTTGGTCGTTGGTTAATTAAAGACAAATTCTATAAGATTTTTTGTAGTCATATTTCATAACAAAACTATAGTGTGAACGAACCAGTGAACTATTTAATATACATAGCCAAAGATAGATGAACGATGGCTATAATTTCGTAACATCCTTTAAAGAGGGGTCAACTTTATGGTACTACACATGAAAAGTACTTTTAAATAATTTATTGATGGAAAAAAAATCAACTTAAGTTGGTGGTTTTTTAATTAGAACTCATCAATGATGGAGAAAAGTAGTTTATTGGCTATTTATGTTGTTTATTGTGCAATGAATGCTCTTCGTGTTTGTACTAGAAAATCAAATGCCTTGACATTTTGGTTTAAACAAAAATTTGAGTTTAAACCAAGTAGTATACTTTCAGATTTAAACTATATACCCCGGTCTAAATTTTGTTTATGAAAATCTAGATTTTCACCTTAAACTACTTTTTACGAAAGCTTCTATTTGATATATTATTTATCAAAATTTTACAAACTTGACGATAAAAATTTAGTTTATATTATGTATTATTTTTAATTTTGCGGAATTGATATACATTTTCTTGAAATGAATGATAAAGTTGCAAAAAATGACAAGTTTGAGGACCTAAATATTTCAGTGAATCTTAAACCAGTCTCTACTAAATATACTTAAGACTAGTCTTTAGTAATGTACATAAGACAATAAGGGACATAGGTTGATCACACGGCTCTCTAAACATGGAGATATACTCAAAACTCACACATAAGATAAGATAGACACTTTTGCCCAAAAAAAAAAAGATAAGATAGACACTAAAAGCCTCCTAGTCATAGCTTTGAACTAACCGCATTTATAATCTTTGGTTTAATTGTTGTTATTATATAGTGTAGTATAAAAATCGTATACAAATACATGGCACATGTCTCCACATTTTTGGCATCATAAACAGTTTCCTCGTTTGTCCAAAAAAAAAAAAAAACAGTTTCCTCATATCCCCTCAAAGAGATAAGAGCACTTTACCAAAACTCATTTACGGCCACTTATTTTCCTCAGCTTTTTGGTACATTACAATTCATAAAGTCCAAAACTTTTTGCATACATGATGAAAAACTATTCCTAATTGATAAAATTTCAATCATAGAACCAAGAAACTTAATCTTACTCCATACATATATATATACATACAAGTACAACCAAAGATTTATTATCATACTAACTCCCTGGTTTGGTCTCCAACTATGTTCTCACTTAAGGCTTATGAAACACTAAACTAAGAACTAAACAAGTTCTCCTAATGAACAACACCATGAACAACATGAAGCGAGTGATGCAAAATGAGTACTTACTACTTTACAAAGAGATCTATTTGTGCAATAGATCATACATTACCCGCTAGATTCGACGAAAGCATTAGTTTCATCTCTTAAACATGCCGATTTTGTTCAATAATTTTCTCTGAGTTTCGTCATCAAAGCAGCCTTGAGCTGATCATGATTGAAAAACTGGCTTCCCATCTTCACGGTAGCTTGTTGAATCATCAAATCATTCACAACGGATAAACTCGCGTGATTCACTTCCAAATCCAATTCCTTAAGCGCTTCCATGAATCTAGCACCGGGATGATCCTTCTTGCTGCATTGTACACGTATCATCACATCCCAACCTATGATCTTAACATCAATCTCCATCTCTATAGAACTCGCGGAAGAATCTTGATTCGAACATTTCCGTTCTTTCGCCCTCGACCCGCCACCTCCTTTCCCATTCCCTTCCTTGCTCATCCCATCAAGCTTCTTCTGGATCTCTTCTTTATCAATCTCCGCTTGTTGCAGCTTCGACTTAAGCTCGTTAATATACGAAATAGCGTCACCAAGAAGTGAAGCTTTGTCCATCTTCGAAACATTAGGAACCACAGCTCTCAAAGAGTAGAATCTCTGATTTAACTTCTCTCTTCTCTGCCTCTCAGCTTCAACATGATTCAAAGGCTCTTCTCTTCCATTCGCCGGTTTCCTTCCCCGTTTCCTCGGCTTCTTCTCCGGTGGCTCAACAACAATAGCTTCCTTAACCACAGATGCTTCAAGATCAGAATGATCCGAATCACCACCCGATTTCGCAGCTGATCTAACCACATTACTAAAAGAAAGCATCCCTTCATCATTCGAAACCGGAGATCGACTCTTCTTATTGCTCTCATTCCCACAGAAACTCAAAGTCTCATTATTAGACTTCAAAAAGTTCAAATCTTTCTCAACAAGACACGGACTTTGACGATTCTGATTCTCCACAGAGCTAATATCATTCTTCTCAAGCTTCGAAATCTGATGAGAATCTGACTTAGAACTATTAACCCTCGCCGGAGATTCGATTCCGGTGTTGTTCATCGGTTCACTAATCCACAAAGCAGGATCATTCTCACCTTGATCTGGATTGAGATTAAACCCCCAAGAACAAGCTTCACCACCATTACCATTACCATTAAACAAGTGATTAACTTTATCCATCAGATCTGAGCTTTGGTTAATAACCTCCGACGAACCAAGCTCAACGACGCCGTTTTGAGCAGCGATACAAACCATCGTCTTTAACCCATAAATCTGACCTTGACCGGCCCTTTCACAACCCGACCCGGTTAAAGCACCCGACCCGGATAACCAAATCACACGAGAGTTTAAGAAAGATTCACCGGGAAGTCCAACGCCGTTAACGAAGCTCTGAGTCATCGAAACTAAAAAGAACCATTCAGTATCTGTAACCTCTTCATCGTTTGCTTCATCGGAAACTCCAATTCCGCCGGAGATTAACGAATTAAGCTCACGGATTACTCTTTTCCGATGCTCTTGCTCCGCCGTGTTCGAATTGGAGCTCGTTTTCTTCTTCTCTTTATCTTCTTCTCCTTTGTAGTAACCATCTCCCCAACCGAGGATCACTGTGTTGTTGTTATCTCCGGTTGAAGAATCGAAATCGTGTGAGATCTGCCAGAAGATAGCGTAAGTCCATGATTCTCCGGCGGATTCGATTAGAGCTTGGAGACGTTGTTGAAGAGTGTCTTCGTTGAATTGAGGAGGAAGATGATGAAGAAGAGGTTGTGGTGGTGGAGGAAAGAGAGATGAGTGGTGGTTTGTTCCGATGAAAGCTTCCATCGCCGACGTGTCATCGTCGGTTGTTAAGAAATTAGTGCCGTTCATGTGAACAGCCGCCGGTGAAAGGTGAAGACTTTTTTCCGGTGAAAAGAGAGAGAGAGAGAGAGAGAGAGAGAGAGAGAGAGAGGTGACGTGTTGTGAGGAAAAATCAAAAGAGGGAAAAAGCTAAGCAAATGGCATTTAGTGATTGTTTGGAGCTCTGATCATGATTCTCTTCTCTCTTCAATACTATATTTTATTTTAAGACTTTTTTAAAAAAACAACTGGAAAATGTTTTATTGAGAGTTGCAACATATATTACATGACAAAAAACGATTATATAATAAGGCTATGAATGGTAACATGGATCCCATCCAAAACCGCACTGCAACAGTGTTGTAACAGTGTCAAAATCTCTGCATATACATATGTATCTATATATTTTCGTTACTATTTGAACCGCACCGCACTTCTCCCGCACCGCAAAACGCAGTCACCATTCGGACCCTAAGATTGGTGTGCCAAGTAATTTTTTGTTTGGACCACTATATTGTTGAAACATAAGTAAGATGCGTTTATGATTCATTTCAGAATCACTTATTTTATAAAAAGAGATTTTGATAAATTAAACAAATAGGTACTCTGATTTTAATCATAGTTGAAACTTGAAAGTTACAACAAAGCATACTTAAATATTTATAGTGTATCATCATAATCTTCGCTTGGAACATTGTTCGTCGAAATATAACTAAAATATACTATATTTGATCTAATACTGAACTATTTATTTGATTAAAAATAAAATTTGATTAAAAACCTAATAGACCACCAATTTATGGTGATATTTTGACAAAAATAAAATAAAAAAAATTTACTATGTGGGCCAATTCTTGGATTTATAATTTAATATTCTGATTTTAATCATATTCGAAAGTTACAATACATATTTTAATTTTGGCTTTTTTTTTTTTTCAGATACAAAGATGTTTTTCATGATAAAAAAACATAGGTTTTACATGATTAAACAAAAAAACAAAAACCTGATAAATTAGAACGAAAAAAGCAAATAAAAAGCGAAGAAGTTTTCAAGCAGTAGGCTTCCTCATATTTCAAGCAGTAAGCAACTGGGACGTAATCACTGGCGTGAATAAGATGTCTAAACCTTCAAGAGAGAAGACTCCAAATGCTAAAGAGCCAAGTAAGTAACATCGAGTTGCCCCCGCAGTGGTTCAAACAGAGTGATAGGAAAAACTGCCTTAAATTCGTTGAGGATAGCTTCAAACGGGACAACGGTTGCATTTTCAGACTGCAAAGCCATTGCAAGATATCCTGGGGTGGTTCTTACAAGAAGAAGAACACTAAGCAGCTGGCTCTTAACAAGAGTTGCATCATGGCGAAACCTTCTAATATCTACGGTTTGTGCTTCCTCGCTCGGACGTGGCATGTCTTCAAATAGAATAGACAAGGTCTTTTCAAAGCGTACATCGAACGGGCGAAGGTATTGTTCCACTGAAGGATTGATGCTACAAATAACCTTGATCCACTTCCGAAGCTCGATCATAGCTTTCAACTGCACAACAATCATAACGAATACAGTTCATAACAAACAAAACAACATTAAGGCATAAAAAAACAAAATTCATACCTCAATGATAGCATCTTTTAGATCAGGGTGGTTAAAGAATATCTGAAAAAGCTTCGGGCTGGGGTGGAGTATGCATTTTTCAAGAACTCCACACTAGAAGATAACTAGTTTGAAATTTGCCTCTACCTTAATATTCAAACTGTAAAAAGTTACATTTGACCAAAAAAAATTGTGAAAAGTTTCAATTTAAAAAAAAATTAAAAGAAAAAATAGTTTCTACAGCATTTTATCAATTAAGCTATTTAAGTAAAATAATATTTCAAATAATTTCATGTTAGCAAAATCGATTTGTTAGTCATGAAATTTGTTTGTATTAAAAAAAAAATGTTTTCAAATAATGTACCAGAAAAAAAATTCTGGTTATAATAAAAATATCAACATATAAAACTGATATTTTTCTCAATTAAATTGGATTATTTTTCTTTGACATATTCACATTCATTTTTTTTTAGACATATTAGAATTATATTGTGTAGCCCACTTTAATTGTTTGGGTCCTCTGTCTAGGCACTGTCTGTCTGCTTTTCATGTTTCTCTCACCAAAAATAACATTTTAATTTATAAAAATCTTGATATTTTTAGTAGGTTTTCTATTAGTAGATGGTATTAAGTTGTTTTTTTTTCTTCATAATAATTTACTCCTTTTAACCACTTTTTTTTTCATCAACAGTTAAAAATTTATCGTTGTGCTAAAAACTTTAATGACCAACCAAAGTACTTGTATCAAAGTTACACATGATGTTGACGAAAAATTACACATGATAATGCCAACCATTTCAATAAATACTAAAATATTCAGAAAAAAAGAAGAAAAGTATTCAGTGAAAAGGACAATATGTACAAAATATTAAATGGTTAAATCTTAATCACGATGGCCGCGATGCTCCACTTCACGTGATTCTCGTGGATGATGTTAATTACAAAAAACTTTAGACCCACTAATCAAACACTAACATATGGTTCTATGTTTTTAGACATAATCATATAAAAATAAGTGTCGTTTTAGTTTTGTGCACACAGATTAAGGAAACAATTAATTTTACATATTTTCTATATAAAAACACAATTACCTATACACCTAACCACATTTCAACCAGTAGAAAAATAAATTACACTATAAAATTAATAAATTTTGCATTGAAAGTCGAAAACGACATTTATTTTGTAACAAAAAAATTTCTCTACAACGACACTTATTTTGAAACGGAAGGAATAATAAAATATTTGTAATCCTATACGTTTTTGCCAGTTTTGCAAGACACATAAACTAAACATGTCAATGAATTAACATATCAACTACATTAAATTGTTTTAGAGGGATTAGTGTGGACAATATATATAAATTAATATGCTTCCATAGAAATCTCTAGTTTCTCTATTGTCATCTACAGTCCAAACACACATTTTCATGGGCTTCCTCACTATCAGGCCAGAAAAGCCCATAAAATTTATTGATCCGCTAATCAAATGAAAGGCCTTTAAGATTAATAAATGTCACAAAACAAATCATAAAGGAAACGTAAATAAATGAAATGAAATAAAATAATCTCTTTCTGCGTTGCGTTGAAGAGTCCGATCCATCGTCTCCGATTTCCAGATTCTGTGGAGATATCTGTGAATCTTCAAAAGTTTCTTCAGATTTGTAATCAACGATGGCGACTGAGAATTTAACCGACAAGAATGTTGTGTTCAGAAAGCTAAAATCAAAATCCGAGAACAAGGTTAGGGTTGAAGATTTTTTTCAGTTTGAATTTTGTGTTAAGTTTTGATCAGATCTGGAGCTTATACGACCTAATCTTCCGATTGATTTCTCTGATTTTAGGTTTGCTTCGATTGTAGTGCGAAGAATCCAACTTGGGCTTCGGTTCCTTATGGTATCTTTCTATGTATCGATTGTTCAGCTGTTCATCGAAGTCTCGGTGTTCATATCAGCTTCGTTAGGTAAGATTTTGATTCTCAGGAACACCAATTTCAGTATAGTTAAGCGTTTCATTGAACTCTCTGAGCTTAATTTTAGCAAGCTAGGGTTTAAGGTGTGATTGATTAGCCAGATAGAGGACGACGGCGTTGACTTTTTTTCTTCCATTTGACCATCTATTTATAGCATTATAGTCTTATAGATCTTGTTGTTATATACAATTTTGTTTTGAATTCTGTGGACTGTTTTTTTTGGTTCATTGGTTTGTTGAGATTAGATTGATGCAAACTTTGTATACTATTAGCTTTTAATTTCTTTGTTTATGTGTAGGTCAACGAATTTAGACTCGTGGAGTCCTGAGCAGCTAAGAACAATGATGTTTGGTGGGAACAATCGAGCTCAGGTGTTTTTCAAGCAACATGGATGGAATGACGGTGGTAAAATCGAGGCTAAGTACACTTCAAGAGCTGCTGTTTTATATAGAGAAACTCTTGCTAAAGAAGTTGCTAAAGCCATGGCCGAAGAAACTGGTTTATCGTCATTGCCTACTGTTGCTACTTCTCAGCCAGTGGAATCATCTGATAACGGGTTTTCTTCTGAACATCCAACAAAAGAGAGTTCTTCTTTGGTTAAGCAAGAAGCAACTGTTGTCTCCTCTTCTTCGCCAAAAGCTTCTCAGAAAGTTGTGGCTAGTACGTTTAAGAAACCTCTTGTTTCGAGAAAGACAGGGAAGACTGGTGGTCTTGGTGCTCGTAAGCTTACCACTAAGGTAAAGATTTTTTAGTTGTTTTAAAGAATTAAAAGCTCGCCTCTCTTCGCTTGGTTTTGATTAGATTCGTTTTTATTGTTTATGTAGCCAAAAGATAACCTTTATGAGCAGAAGCCCGAAGAACCTGTACCTATGATTCCTGCTGCTTCTTCAGCTAACAACACATCCTCAGCTGGATCATCATTTGCCTCTCGATTTGAGTACTTCGATGAGGAGCAGTCTGGTGGGAAAAGTGGCACACAAGTGCTTAGCCATGTTGCTCCACCAAAGTCATCGAATTTCTTTAATGATTTTGGAATGGACAGTGCTTTCACCAAGAAATCAAGCTCAAGCTCATCCAAAGTTCAAGTTAAGAAAGTTCCATTTTTGAACAGAGCTCAACATTGAAAGAGGTAGATATCATTTCCCAAATCCTCTTTGCTTAACTTTATTTTCTTACATAGGTTGAAGAAACAGATGAAGCAAGAAAGAAGTTCTCAAATGCCAAATCGATTTCCTCTGCCCAATTTTTCGGAAATCAGAACAGAGATGCTGATTTGGACTCAAAAGCTACCCTTCAGAAGTTCTCGGTATGTCCTAAACCAGTGAAACTCTATATTAGTTTTCTTAAGTCTCATTGTCCATACTTACCTAATGCGATTGCAAAACTTACAGGGCTCAGCAGCTATTTCAAGTTCTGATCTTTTTGGCCACGGACAAGATGATTCCAACATCGATATCACTGCGAGTGATCTCATCAACCGAATTTCTTTCCAGGTAAAAAGTTCTGAGTAGAATCAAATTCTTTCAGCTTTTCTTAACTTTGCTTATTATTAATTGTTCTGATATGACTTTGTTTATGCACAGGCGCAGCAAGATATGTCATCTCTTGCCAACATAGCTGAAGAAACGAAGAATAAGCTTGGAACATTTGCCTCTAGTATATTCAGTGATCTTCAAGATAGAATGCTGTAAGAAACTTACAAAGATCCTGCCTTTTGATTTACAGAGAGAACACATTGTCGGATTATAAACGTAAAAGCTCTTTGTTTTTTTTGTTTCTTTATAATCTGTAGTTAAAACAGTGATTTGGAGCTGAGACGTTAATGTGGAATTTGATCATTTGATGTGGATTTTGTATTAAATATGGTATTAAACTCTCTTATAAACTGGAATGGGGTAAACTGTACATTATTAGTTTTGTCAAGATGTTCAGTTTTTTACTTGTCTGCAAAATATTATTAAAACCAATAAGTTGAAATAACAACAAAGATCAAAACGTTACGTATTTTGCCAATCAAAACTTTTATGATAAATATTTTTAAATTGATTATGGGGATTTTATGTTGAAATTCTGTATTTTTAACTTATAAGACTTAAACATACAATATGAAAAGTAGAGTATATAATTTTATAATAACTTTTGAAAAAGAGTATAGAAAAGTTAAAGAAATTTGGGCAACAATATAGAAAAGTTTAAATTTGGGCAACTATATTAAAAAATATATAGAAACGTTAAATTTGGACAATTGTATAAAAAACATAAAAAAGTTATATTAAATGTATTTTAATTATGTTTCGATGTTATCACTATAAATCGTTGATTTAAATTATAAAATTAATTAGTGGAAGCCCCTTTGACCCAGTGGTTGATCAAGGGTTCATGAAATCTGGGGTTCGAGTCCTCTATTGCGATTTATTAACAATTATGCAGATTAATGAAGGCAAGTTTACAGGAGATCTCCAGTGATGCGCAATTAGAACCGTTCGCCGGGATTCAACATAGAGAAAGAAGAAGGAGTACGGTCGTGAATCTGATAGGGTCGGTAGAAATTACTCATAGTAGAATCATCTATGTAATAGTTCTCATAATTTGTAATAGTTAATAAATCCAGATGACAAAAAAATAATAATTATAAAATTAATTAAAACGTTAAATTTCGGCAACTATATTAAACATTAAATATTTAAATTTTTATTTCCATCATTTTTAATAAATAAATAAATGAATTAATCTAGATTTTAAAAACAAACTGAGAAAATAAATGATGTGACATACAGTAACTAGATAAGTTTTCAAAAAAGTATTGTTTGGAAAAAATTAAATTAATCTATAGAAAAATCTTTGATAAAATTAACTTGGATATAATTTTTTTTAAAAATAAAGATCATAAAGCAATATTAAATATTAATAAATTAATAAAACAAGTTAACAATCCACCTTTTCTTTTTCTTCTATTTTCCCCCTCCTCCTTCATGTATATAACGAAAAAAAAAACTTACAATTTTATAATCATAGATTGTAAATCAAATTATAAAATCTGTTATATTGTCAATAAAACTTGTTTAAAAAGAAAAAATAATTGGTCAAAGAGTCTCTCAGAAGCCAAGTTGAGTTTAAACCAACTTAAACCTAATCAACGTTTAATTGTGTTTTTACAGTTTTCGCTTATTTTTCTTCGAAAAGTTCCAAAAAAACCCTAAATCCCCAAAAAAATTGGCGGCTTGATTTTCCCTCCTAATTCAAACCTTCTTCTTCACCTCAATTCTCAGGTTCCCTCCAAATCGATCCGATTCGCTCTTACATTTCGAAAATTTCACAAACTTTTTGGAGCGAAACTCAAAATTTTCTTCTTTCATTACTTACAGATCGATTTACGAGACGCAGAAATCTCCCAAAAATCAAACCCTAGCTTCTACTTTTTCCTCTTTCTCCCAAAATCCGATCTGGGTTACGTTGTTAATGGCGGAATTCAGTGACCCACCACCGTCAAATCTCTTATCTTCGCCTAAATTAGCAGCTAGCCCGNATCTTCACCAACCGCACCAATTAGAGCTCTCGTTACTCACTCGCTCTCTCTTTCTTCACCAATTCGTCAGATTCACACTTCTTCTCCGGCGAATCCAGATGTCTCTTCCTCTTCTCCGTCAAATCAAACCCTAATTACGCCTCCAGAGGAAACTCAGATTTCGTCTACAAACAACAATCGTCTCCAACTCACGAATACGTCAGATTCGTATCTTTATTCTCGTTCAGAGAATCTCCCACCAAGGAGAGACACATCGAATTATGACTTTCCAAGTGACGACGATGACTTTAAGAAACCTATACAGATCTCATGGTGGTATCCTAAGATTGAACCCACTGGTGTTGTAAGTTATCTCTTTCTTTCATCAATCTGGATTTTGTTTTGGTATCAATATCCAAAATTGAATGTTTTTTGAACAATTTTCTTATCAGGGTGCTGGGCTATATAATTCAGGCAACACTTGTTTCATAGCTTCAGTGTTACAGTGTTTCACTCATTCTGTGCCTCTTATTGAGAGCCTTCGCTCATACATACATCAAAGCCCTTGCAACTGTAAGATGATTGCTTTAGCTTCTTTGGTCTGATTTGAGTTGGTGCCTTTTGTTTTGTTCATTGTCTTTAATCTTATAGTTTCTTTGGATTTTTAGGTGGGAATGAGAAGTTCTGTGTTATGCAAGCTCTTAGAGATCATATTGAGCTTGCTCTGAGGTCTTCAGGACATGGTTTAAGCATTGATGGATTTCGTGATAATCTGAGTCGTATCCTTTTCGACTGTGTTTATTTGTTTCTGTGTGTTTATAATTTTGTTGTGTTGAGGTTTCTTTATATGAATGGTTTTATCCTTAACCAATCACAGATTTTTCATCTGATTTTATGATAAACCACCAAGAAGATGCACACGAGTTTCTGCAGTCGTTTTTAGATAAGTTGGAGAGATGTTGTTTATATCCTAGGAATAAGCCTGACTCTACTGCATTTCAAGATGTTAACATTGTTGACAATGTCTTTGGTGGCCGTCTCATGAGCACCGTAAGTAACCTTTAATCTAGTGTTAAGCAGTTTTTCATATATATTGCTCTTGGAAANGTTTTTCATATATATTACTCTTGGAATTGTGTTTGACCTGCTTCCTTTTTCAGCTTCGCTGCTGCAATTGCAATTCCGTTTCCAACACATTTGAACCTTCTCTTGGATGGAGCCTGGAAATTGAAGATGTTGATAACCTTTGGAGTGCGCTAGAATCCTTTACATGTGTTGAAAAACTCGAGGACCAGCTTACATGTGATAATTGTAAGGAGAAAGTCTCAAAGGAGAAGCAACTTAAGCTCGATAAGTTGCCGCCGGTTGCTACATTCCATCTTAAGAGATTCAAGAACGATGGAGTTACAATGGAGAAGATCTTCAAGCATGTTGAATTCCCTTTGGAGTTGGATTTGCTGCCTTACATGAGTAGTAACCCAAATCCTGATGTAAGTGAAAACTGCAGATTTTTCTTGTTCTGTAGATCTGAGATTTTCAAGTCTTAACATCTAATTTTGTTTCTTCAGGTTTCCACAAAATATCATCTCTATGCCTTTGTGGAGCATATTGGGAGTAGAGCAACTTTTGGTCATTACTCCTCGTACGTGAGATCAGCTCCTGAGACATGGCATAATTTTGATGACTCAAAGGTACCATAGTATTACAGTCAGTGATTTCATTTGAGTTGTGTCGACTCTGAAAGGTTTCAATAATTGTAACTTTCTTTATGTTTCTTGGAAACCATGGCAGGTCGTGAGAATCAGTGAAGATAGAGTGCTATCACAGGATGCGTATATATTATTTTATGCACGAGAAGGAACTCCTTGGTTTTCTACTACTTTTGAACAGCTGAAGCAAGTCTTTGAAGCTATTCCGTTAAATTTGTCACCAAAGTCAGTGCTTGATCGCAATTACGAGAGTGTAAGTAACTCCAACAAAGCCTGTAACGACTCGGTGGGAGTATCGGTCCCGGATGTAAATTGTTCAGATTTCCGTTGTCATGAGCCACAGGAAGAAGTGTTCCATTCAGCTGAGTCTAGCAGTGATGGTGATGATTCGGCCATGATTGATGCTCCTGAGTCACCACCTGAGGCTGATGAATCTGAGAAACCATTTGCTGAGACTTCTCAACAGGTAGACCCTGAGTCATGTCCAGCTGACAACAAAGCTACCATTGATGACGCATATGTGCCTGAGATCAAGTTTCAAAATCAAGACTTGTCTCCAAAACGCAAAGGTAAAATCTTCTTACTCTTTGTGGAGATTACAACTAAGGAAGATACACGTAAGGTAATTACAATGCTCATATGCTGTGTTTGTGTGACTCTATGAACAGCTGGCGAGAGAGCTACGCTGGATGGCGCTTACAGACCTAAGCTCAAGATTCAAAAACCAAAGTCCATTCCAAAACGCCAAGGTACTAATAAGAAAGTACCTACTAATAAGAAAGTACTAATAAGAAGGTACTAATAAATGTTTTGATAGCTTTAGTCTTAATTATATAGTAGTAAACATATGTATGTGAGTAGTGAGAATAAGAAAGATCCCAAGTCTGAATGTGTGTGATTCTGTAACAGGAAGCTTTCAGATTCAACGTGCGCATTTGCAAACTAAGAACCAAGTAGAAACTCGTCGAAGAAAGCCGCTAGCTTTAATAAGCAATGTTGGTGCTTCTGCTGCAGAGCCGAAGGATGCGAATATTGCCCGTTCATATCTCAACAGGATTCAGACACC
>OVAQ01000595.1:0-28509 GCA_900406345.1 Erysimum cheiri
GGTTTTTACATGGTTTTTATATGGTTTTTTTTGCGGGAAAATTTTTGGCGGAAAAAATTTTGGCGGGAAATTTGTGAAGAAGATAGAGTTTTGAGTCTTGAGGATAGGGTTTGGATCATTAAGGGCAATTTAGTCATTTTGCTACAAATAAGGGTATTTTTAAAAAGGGACAAAAGTAAAAAGCATTTTTGATTAGGGACATGGTTGAAAGGGTATTTTTGCAAATCTCCCTTGTAAATTTTGAAGTTATTTTTGATTTAAGGTTTTGAATGGTTGTTGTTTTTCAAATGAATTTTAGTTTTAAAATTTTCAAAAATTTATTTTATAATCATTCAATATTTTTTAAAACGGGGATCCTAAAATATAGAGAATTTAGATTTTAAGAGTTTTTAGCAATTTGTTAATATCCAAAATCTCACTTCAACGTGTTTTTGAGATTTTCTTTTGCAATACGTTTTTAAAAAAAAAATATATATATATATATTAATTTTTTATTTTAATTATACAAAATCTATAAACCAAAAAAAAATTAAAATCTAAAAACTAAAATTTATAATTTAAAAACTAAAATCTATGTTTTTTGTTTTTTTAATCGTAACTTAACTTTTTTTATTTTTAAATTTATATATTTTTTTCAATATAAAATCTAAAAATCATAAACAAAATCTAAAATTTTAAAACCAAAAACTATAATCCAAAAACTATCTATAAATTTGTAAACATTCATGGTGTAATGAATCGTTTCATATAATTAATCTTCATATGATAACAAATGGCTAGTCAATTTTGTCTTACATCATCTCTTGTGGCGAAACAAGAGCCACCAACGGTTTTTCCGCACCAGTAGTAAAATATATATACATAGATATATGATCTAATATCTATGGATATACCAAAATACATATATTCCGGTAATTAAAAGACAATAAAGGAACCGTCGAAACTGACAACAAGCCAATGAAATTAAACTTGTGGACACGAGATTCCTAACAAAAAAAAAATGTTTACAAATTAATACATAATATATACAAGTAAAATTTGTATTCAATAAATTAATCATAAAAAGCATTTAATATATAAAATACCCCAAATTTTAATCCAGTTTTAAAAACTAATCTTTTATAATTTCTTTTGAAAACTAACTCTCTTTTTTTTTGTCAACTTTTGAAAACTAATACGTTTCTATCTTTTGACAATCCACGAAGATTATCTAGTTTTTTTTTCTGATTAATGATCATCGTCTCATGTTTTTCAAAAGAACAAGGTGAGATAATAAAAACATCATCATCGTGCTTGAGTATTTGACATATCCAAATATAACAGTAAAAACATTGAAAAGTATTGACACTTTTTTTTCAGTATGGACACAATATCCAAATTTGTATCAAATTTTTACATTTTTTTTATAACTCAAATCATAGATATTTGTGGTATGTATATATTTCATTATGGATCCTACCAAAAAAAAAAAAAATTTCATTATGGATTCTAAAATGCGTTTGTGGGTATCGACTGGCCAAAATGAGAACACGTTATATTTTTTGCAGCGGTGTTATAGATAAATACCAATAAATAAGATTTTTTCACTCGACCAACAAAAATGAAGAAGAAATAATAAGATAAGCCTCGCCGATAAGGTGGAGTATATAAATGTATTATAAAATATGTTACACTTGGAAAGTTGTAATTGGTGCAGCTTCATTAATCATTAGATTTTTGCATCCAATGTGAAGGCGTCACGAGTCACGAGCGTCCAAAAAGTTTAGTGCAATCACGTTGACACGTTCAAAGAGACTATTTCCCAAAACAAGTAATTTACCGTTTAAAAATTATCTCTAATTTATTTTCTTGGTAGTAGACTAATAGCCAAACGAAGATGAATGAATGAATACTAGTTATTATGAAAACTGTAATAATTCTAGGGGTTCTAAAGGGTTGCATTAAGTATTTTTTGACGTCGGTATGTTAAGCAAAATCAAAGTTATTTTATAAGTTTTTAAATCAACTAATCATGCCATTTTAAAATATCAAACAACGCTCTTGATATCCTACAAAAATTCAAAGAATATATAATATTTGATTCCATGCGATGGTTTGATGTTTGATCTGTATAAAGCTACGTTACATGGCAATAAAACTTATAAAATAAAAAAATAAAAAAGTTTAACCATTAAACCAACATGAATTGGTTATTTTTTACTTTTTACATTCCCAACACAAAAACTAGATCTATTGATCCTCAAAAGTTAAAAATGAGTTTGACGGACAATTTTTTTTGGGTTTAAACCGTTTAAACGAGTTTTTCTCCGTTCCCCTCGTATTTAAAGTTATATGTGGTGATAAGACGCAGATAGATGAAGAAAGCTTGAGGAATCACCGAATCACTATCATAGACTCGAATATGTAACTGATAATAACAAATTATTTGTTTGGAAGACTGATAGAGACAGTGATTGCCAATATTGGGGATATTGATCGGGTTGTTTGTTCATAGAATTGATATTGTGCTTTTTACATATTTTAAATATTACAGTTTTTTATTAAATTATTATTTTGGTTCTGGGAGGGGTGAGCTGGAGAACTTGAAATAAAATATTCAAGTAATTTAGTTTGAGATGCCAAAACCAACAAGTAACTCAAGAGAAAAACAAAACTATAAAAAGTGTAATGATGATTAAGAAGTTTGATTAGTTGTTGATATGTTTTATCAACAGAAAAATATATAGTTATTGAATTAATTAAGCAAAATGGACGGTTGATTAAGACGAAGAAGTAGTCATAATCCAACAACTGTACAAGTTCATTTCTTGAAGAGTCATTGATGTTTTACTAGAAAAAACGTGGATTACAAATCATTTATTTTAGTGTTAGGTACTAATGATAAATTTATGAAAACACTGAGATATATGATCTTAACAATTTGTCAGGATCTTTACAAATTAATTATATATAAAACCAATCAAGATAAAAGAGTACCATACTTTAAATTATACTCCATATGACATTTATCCATTTAGGTCAAAAGATACACGCACGTTTAGATCCTTAGTTAAAACAGTCTTATTGTTTTGAATCTTTGAAATATACATCAATTACTTTTCACAGTTCAGTGCAACTGAAAAGACTAGAACGTCAACATAATCTCATAACAGCAAGTAACTATAAATATGATAGTTACATGTTACAACTTAGAGCATATTGTATGTGTGCTTTCTTCACAACATGCTATTTTTGAGTTTGGATATTTAAAACACAATATGATGCATCTATTCTTATGGGCCAGTTAAGCAGGCCTGTAACTACTGTTTGGTCCATTATATCTAATTAACAAGTCTCATGATTCTTGTTGCAAGTCTTGGTGATGTTTCCTAAGAATAATTATAGCTTATCAGAAGTTGACCTGTGATTGAATCTGTTTATGGATATTAAACACAGAAACTGGTTTGGCTTTTTACTTTTTACCATAAATCTTGAAGATATTTTATTCATTTTCCATTTTTTTCTTCTCTCAAGTGAAATAAAGACACTTCACAGTTACTATTTTTTATTTTTTTAAAAAGACACCAACGTGACCTTTTGGCTTTACTCTTTCATGCTTCACATGCTCAGTACTTGAAAAAAAGTTTTTATAATTCACTCTCTGTTATCTACCAGACAAAATCAAAAGACTACAAATGTACCAAAAGATTAAACAAAATCATAACGACAAAGGCATTAGTCTTCTCTTCACTCTTCACTTTTCAGTTTCCAGAGTGCAAAAGAGAGTAAATTGCAAAAAATCTTGAGAATTTTCGTTATCTCTGTTTTTTTTTAAATATATTTTTACTCCACAAGCAAAGAAGTGATAGACAAACAAAACAAAAGAACAAAATCGTTACAAGCAAAGATGAAACTAAGCCAGTGAAAACGAATCCGAATGATTCAGTGTACATGTTCCGTCTTCTTTTACTTTGTGGGTTTCAGTTTCTGGTAATGACATTTTTTGTTCTACTGAAGCACATCAAAATCTAAAGGTTTTTACATATATATGTTTTGTCGGGTGTTGGCCGTGTTGTGGAGATTAAGGAAAGAACCAGACCTTGATGAAGATTGAAAGAACCATTTGCAGACCAAATGCTGCAGCCATTACAACCGTGATATCATTGTCTGTCCCGAGGTAGGACCGTAGGTTCAGGGCCACAAAGGACGATGATGCACCACCAGCTAAGAGTATAATTACCCATCTCAGAAACTCTACTGGAATAAGCAATGGAAGCTGCAAAAAGACATCCCGAGTGTTAGAATGCTCAAACAGCATGAAGTATATCGATCATAAAGTTATGATACCATTTTAGGTTGATTTTATGTCATTGTAAATGTTCATTGAATGTTGTGATACCATTTTAGTTACCAAACCAATGTGTATCTAGTATCTGCATTTGTCTTTAGTGTTACTGATAATCAATTGATTAGTTACAGCAAAAGAGGTAGAAGTTACTGGAGTTACTTACAGAGATTGGAACGAAAATAAAGAGAGAGTATCCCCAGAGGCACCAGAATCTTAGAAGATCAGCTTTGGACCCCATATAGCGGAGTGAGAAATAAAATCCCAGAGGCACAATTATTGCATAGCCATAGATTATAGATGCTGCCAAATTCATATAGTTCACATCAAAGATCCAAGGAGCATCACTGTGGGTTCGTTTCTTCACGAGATATGTGGCACAATTTCCGAGAGAAGCAAGCACAAACACAAGCGTAGTGCAGATCCAGACAAGTCCATACCTAACAGAGCGACAAAATGCACACACGAGTCATTAATCTAGAATTTTTTTTGAAAGGCCTAGCTTTTAGCCAATCTATAGAGGATTACATGTTTTTTGTTAATTGAATGTATGCACGTGTTTTGATGCTTTCCATTCATTTGTCCAAGAAAAAATGAGGATTTTTTTAATCTATTGCTTGAAGTATCATAGAAGTAAATGCATCCTAATAACTCACAAAGCAATAATCCACTAAACCAATGGACTAACTTGCTGTCTACTGCTTCCTGAGAATCTCCGATATAATGACAATATAAAGGGGTAAATTTAGTCTTTACTCAACCAGGCCTGTCTTTAACTACATCAACCTTACCGCAATCTTATGGAGACTATGTTACAGACTATGAAAATAGCTAGAAGCCTAAACTTAATCGAGGAACTATTTGAACAAGCGAAACTGGATTTGGATGCAGGCTTAAGTCTACAGGAAATCAGCTCCGGAGGAATATTCAAGCAGCATAAACATATTTACACGAAAACCTAAACAAGCGAAAGAAAAGGGTAGAGCAGCTGCCTCTCACGCTAAAGCTCCAGCTATTTCCCTGAATCCGTTCCCGGTTTCAAAATCTGAAACTACGGTTTTTAATCATCAAATATCAATAGCTCTATTGGCAATCTCTACTCCAGTAGAACTACTTATCTAACACTGGCAGCAGGAAAGCATTCCCCAAACCTATGACATATCAAACTCATTCCTCTAACCTGTCCCAGCTGGAATGTCCTTTCAGAAAACAGAAGATAACACTTAAAATGGTAACAAATTGACAGCCAGACTGAGCCGTGGACTGATTTAAAAGGAAATTCCAAAGAAATCTTGCGGAGCAACCACAATTACCAAAAAGAGTCACAGGTAAAAGGCATTGAAAAACTCACAAATCAGGGTTTGCATCAATCTTGTTGAAAAAATCTCCACTAGTGGGATATAACGAGCTCATCAATCTGTTCAAAACAACGTCTGTGTCCACGTCAAAGTATTGAGTATATGAGTAGACGTTAAAAAAGCCCTTCCAGTTGTTTGATGGCTGTTGTTCAGGTCCTTCTACAGGTGTAGATAAATTCAATTATCATATAGCAACATAGGACAGAACAAGTTTAAAACAAAGGTATATAGGGCCTTGACATGCAAGAAAACGAGGTTCACTCACACAAGCATTATGTTTAACCATCCCACAGTTATCTACCTACCAAACAGTTCAACGTTGGAACCATCTTATTTTAAATACATAACAAGTTCTAATGACTTATATGATTCATGGTGACTACAGATAAAAGGAGTATATATACCTGTTGGAGTCTCAAGAGTTTGATAACCCTTTGAATTGTTTCCTAGATTTGGTGGAAATATTTGCATGTTTGCAGAAGGGCCTACAATAATGCAGAACACAAGCAATACTCAAAGTCTTTCACTACCGATAGATAGTTGAAGCAGCAACTAACAAAAATAAGAATACCTTCATTTACGCTTGCTGTAGGTACATTTGTGCTTCTCTTGTCGTCGCTGATCACAGCCTTCCCGAATAACAAACACAGATATTTGTATCAGACATAAGAATAAACATGAGGATAGTGAATACATTAACTCGAAACAGGTATAGTTTAATCCAAAATGAAGCAATCATTTAAAACCAAATCCAATTGTAGTTTTCCATTAAGTAAGAAACGACTCAAGTATCCTCTCCTGAAATGGAAAATCAAAAAGAAGAATTTACGAAGATTCTTAAAGTTATTCCCGCAAGTGTGAGGATTTTATGAATCATCATAGACGGAAAACAAAAAGACAACAAATTTTTTGGAAATGTTCAAAATTCTACTTCCTAATGAAAATAAATACCCGTGAACGTTTCTAAAAAATTGGACTTGAGACAAAACACAAACACACATGAATACAAAATTCGGACGACATGCACTATAAATGTTAAATTTCCTTAACGCAAACAAGGATACCAGATAAAAACTCAATCGAAGAGCTTCAAAATGGTTAAAATTATAGAAGCAATGGATGTTTAGCTAGACTTACAGGAACTGAACCAAGCAAATGGCTCGTCTGTAGATTAGCGAACGACTCATCCATCGAATCGAGCAAATAGAAAACAATATCAAAGACAAAGCTTAAGAAGAGAAATCGATAAGATCGGAAAACAAAAAAAAGATCGTTCCTTTTCTCTAAATTGGTAAGGTTTCTGGGTTTCTTCTCTCCTCCGTCGTCGTGGAAACAAACAATTGGGAAAGGGAGGACGAGAGAGACAAAGGATTCACGCGTTCTTTTTTCCAAAGTGTGAAACACGCGCCGCTCGCTTTTTTACACGTGACTGCCCACTGGGCCATTTAAATCACAAGACGTCAAAACAGTTACGGCCCAAATTAGATTTTGACCCGCATTTGAACCACCCGACCCGACCGACCCGCCCGAGGAGCGTCACAAGAAAATTCACTCACTGTTTCGTTTCCCTCTTTGTCTTCCCTCCCTGGAGCCCTAGACTGGTTTCTCACTCGCTCTCTCAAAACCTCCATTATTTTTGTTTGTTTCTTTACCGGAGAAGATTGATATGAAGGAAATCAATGGTTCCGCCTCCGCCGCGAGATCGATATCTCTTCTTAAGCAGCCTAATTACAGTAGCAAGCCTGTTCAGGTTCTTCCACTTTATACCTTTTGATTTTTTTTTCCCTTTCAATTCGTATTCACTTAAAATCGTTTAGCTCAGGTTTTATGATATTCTAGGTGAATGTTCAGTATTGGTGTTTTGTTTGTTAAAATTCATTTTCATGTTTGTTACAGGAAGCATTGAAACATCTAGCATCTATTAACCTGAGAGAGTTGTGTAATGAGGCGAAGATTGAGCGCTGTCGTGCAACCAGAGACTTGACGAGCTGTGGACGATTTGTGAACTATGTGTTAAACCCATGTGGGCATGCCTCCTTGTGCACAGAGTGTTCTCAGAGGTGTGATGTTTGTCCAATCTGTAGATGTCCACTACCAAGAACTGGAGACAAACTTCGGCTTCGTCTCTATTTTGAGTGTGTTGAAGCTGGTCTAATTTCCCGAACACATGAGGAGGCGTCACAGGATTCGGAATCGGATGAACATCAATTGGCAGCTGATGTTCTGCGCCTTTATTCTCTGTTTGATGTTGCCATGAACAACAATTTGATATCGGTGGTTTGCCATTGTATCCATTCAGTTGCATTTATGCTCGCTGTCAGATATATGCATTTAGTCTTTAGTTTCCTGTCTCATATTTCACAAATCTCTTTTAGATTTGTATTCATGTGTTGTCTCATCTACAGCTGTGACCACGAATCTCCTTATGAATAGGCATGTGCAATTAGAAACTCTGCATATGTGGGGAATTTTGTACTGATAGGTTCATGTAGTTCTTTTTCCTTCCACTTCTTGGCGGGCAGTATGTGCATAGTCTCTAAGAGTTATGTTATGTTCAATGTATAATTGACATCTCCTTGACAGAAAATGAATAGATATCACCAATGTCTGTATGGATGAGACAGCTGTATCTAGTGATCCGGTCATTGCTTTCTTGCTGGATGAAGTTGTTGTCAAAGATTGGGTCAAGCGTACATTCCGGAGCATCTTAGCTGAGCTTCAAGAAATCTGTATCCTTTTAGCTGTTCATATTTTTATGTTTTTTAAGCCAGTATATGCGTGTAACTTGGGGTTTGTCTATCTTAATATTGGTTCTCAGATAGTCTCGAAACAAAAGAGATGCAAGCGTGGTTAGATAAACTCCTAAAGTGTTCGAAACAGGTGGTTGGCATATGTAGTGTGCTTGAAGTTATGGAATCAGCTTTTAAGGGTTCTGTTTCACCTCAGCTTCAAGATGTGCAGAAGCTTAAGGAGAACATTAGTAAAACAAAGCAGGTCAGCAGAGATTTTATTCCATTAATATCCAAACAGCTTTGCAAAAGTATGCTTAAATAACTCTCGTGACGAGAGAGTGTTTTAACTATATCAGCTCTTTATCTATCAGTGCAAGATAGATTACCGAGTTTATGCTTACCCTATTGTTCTTTTTTATTTCAGCATCTGGACATAATTTACTGGTGCATAAGACACGAATTTCTGGAGGATGTAAGGTCTCGATATTCTAATTTCACATCGTGGAATGCCCTTGTAGGTGAAAGAAAATCAGATGCAATTAAGCGTGCATGGCCTGATGCTGTAGAGCAGTCTTCAGATTGCAATGTACAGGGTGCTTCCCTCTTTATTGAGGATGCTTTAGAAAATCTTGAGAGAGAGCCAGAGTACAGTCAGGAAATAGGGGAAGACCTAGAAGTTGGATGTTTACAGAAAGATAAGAGAACATTTCTTAGGTCCAAAATAGAGGGAACTTCAGGATCTTATCCATTTGAGAATCTTAGAACTGCTGCTGACATGCTCTTTTTACATGGCGGTTCAGATTTGGTTGTTGCGAAGCAAGCAATTGTATCCTTTTATCATCACCTATATTTCACATTACATTGCACTTTACTTCTCATGAATACTCAAATCAGGAAACCTTTTTCATGTTTTTCTTTCTCGCTGGTTTCCTTAACCGGAGATAGTTTCTTTACTACCTGTTTGATCGGCATTGGACTATCCCTGAAAAATACTGGAAGCACATTATAGATGATTTTGCTGCTACCTTTGGCATAACCAGGCATTCATTGCTGGAATCTTTTGTATTTTATCTTCTTGATGATCACTCAGAGGAGGCACTCCAGGTACCTTTTGGGATTCTTAGGGGAAACATATGCATATATGTAGTCTTGTGGATGTTTGAATATTCTCGCTTAGATATATGTATGATAAACTATATATTGTGACATACACCATACATTTATTAACTGGTGTAGCTTACATACTTTCCAATTTATATTTCAGGAAGCTTGTAGGATTCTTCCTGAAATATGTGGTCCAGAGACCTATCCCAAGGTTGCGCAAGTCCTGTTAGAAAGGGAAAACCCTGAAACAGCTCTTATGGTCTTGCGTTGGTCTGGTCGTGATGGTGTATCAGAATTGGTTTCAATTGGTGAAGCTGTTACAGCTGTTCGTGTGAGAATGGAATGTGGTCTTCTGAGCGAAGCATTCACATACCAAAGGACTCTCTGCTTGAAAGTCAAGGAAGATAAATTGAAAAATGGATCCGATGATCTGGACAGCTGGAGTTGGACACAATGGATGGAGATACTTGTCAACGAATTCTGCTGTCTTTCTATGAGGAGAAACTTGGTTGATCGAATCATTGAGTTACCGTGGAACCCAGATGAGGAGAAATATCTGCACAGATGCCTATTAGATTCTGCAACTGATGACCCCTCATCAGCTGTGGGTAGTCTTTTGGTTGTCTTTTATCTTCAGGTAAATAATTGTATGTTCATACTTCAATTAACTTCACTTGAGCAACATGGGCTGAGAATGGTTTGTCAGCATGAGAGTAGCTTAAAAACAGTCGATAGATATTAAGATAACAACGTAAACCTCCAGAGCTTTAAGCTACATATCTCATTTGGAATAGGGAAAGTTTAATGAGGGATCTCAATGGTGGCTCTGTATATAATTAGCTCTTTTTACTAGATTTTTACTAGATCTTGATATATTTTCTTGTATTTGCTGTCTGGCTTCAAAAATCTTTTATAATTCGAGCTTGATGTAGTCTGGATGTTGAGAGTAATGAACAAGCATAAAACTAATTGAACAACCAGGCAAACTGCATCACTTTAAACTCTGCTTATTCTCTGGAAATTTTCTCTTTTGTATACGGTTGGGTATATTGCTCTGTCTTTGACTGGAATCTACTGGTTGTTCACATTGCTGCAGCGCTACCGTTACATCCAGGCATACCAAGTCGATCATAGGCTCCAGAAAATTGAAGAGGCTTTCGTATCCGACAATCGAATTGGGGAAGAAGTTATTGCCAGAATGCGATCACAGAGTGATTGGAGAAAAGAGTTAGTTGTAAGTATTCCAGCCAGTTTTCCATGTACAAGTGGATCCTTCCACTTTTCCTTTGTTAATAGCTACGTCCTTAAATTTTCCACCTTCTTGCATTTTAGTGCTTAGTAGCCTCTTGATGCTTGCAGGATTGTCTAGATTTCTGAATCTTGAATGTTCTATATATGTGCAATTTTACTTGATATTGGCTGTTTCAACTTGACATTTAAACCCTCATGTGTCTCTGTTGCTTTGAAACAGGATAAATCCATAGATCTACTTCCAGTAATTCAGCAGCAGCAAGTTAGATCTGGACAACTTTCTGAGATGGAAGATGCCTATGAAAGGGCTTCTGAAGGAGCAAAAAACTCTAATCTTTCTGATGCACCTGAGATGATTACTTCTTCAGTTCCCTATCCTACTACTAATTCCGTTTTTCTCCAACGGGCTAACAATGCCAGCGCTAGAGAGCCAGTGGCTAATAATGGCAGTCCTTTTCAACCCAGTCATTTGGTAGGAAACGCTTCCCTTGATCTTTCCCATGGAAGGTTATTTACAAGCGCAAATAGAGGACAAAAGAGTGAAGTTAGAAGCATAACCAAGACTCTGAAATTTGGTGAAGTGTCAACTCCGTTCAAAGATCTTAATAGAGCTCGTGAAAACAGCCAGATGAAAGGAAAAAGGACTGAAGAAACCTCTCCAGATACAAATGTTGATAGATTTATGGAGAATAGCTCTCCTTATCTCCGCCGAGTCACAGCTAACAATCCTGTAACAGTGAAACCTAGCAGCAACCATCTCAATGGATCTGCACAGAAACCGCAATCCACCTTTTTTGGCACAAGGATGCAACCAGACAAAGAGCTCTCGTCCCATAACTTTGTTGATTTGGATGATCCAATGGACATGTCTTCAAGGTATGCTTCCTCCTCTTCTGTATCTATTAGCCCCCTTTTTTTTCAGTTGGTTTAAAAAAAAGATCCAGTTTGGTTTCGTGTTCTATGAATTTTGGTTTGGTTCTTTCATCCTCACCGTCTAATTTTTATATTGGATTGGCTACATATCATCCTCAGCTTGAAGGACAACAACAATGTCTTGGCCACACAGAGCAGAAATAACAGTGGCGGATTGAGGTGGCGGTCAGATGAAACAAGCGATGAGGAAGATGAACCGAAGATGGGCATGGAATCGATGACTTATTTTGGTCCCATGCCAGTTAAGGAAAGGAGGAGACGTAGATTCGCTGCAAGATGAAATGAAACAACAAACACTCAAAAAGACAATTGTGTGAGAGAGCAAGTGGTGTAAAGAGGGCAAGATGGGTACAGTGAGCTTTGCTCTCCTGATTTTTTTTTTTTTTTTGTGCCTGAGAAAAGAAATGATTTTGAATTTTGTGTTTTTCTTCTCTAGTTTTATCTTTTGAGACATTTTTTTCTCACGGATATCATTTTGATGAGCAGAATGAATCAATGAAATGATGAGTATGTTTAAATTTACATTGGTGCAGGTGCATGGTGAATCGTATTACGATACATTGAAATTGAATATTTTTTTCTAGTCACTCTTTCCTCACACCTTTGGAAATAAAGCCTTTTTTTTTGTTATTAGTATTTCAATCATTGTTCTTATAAAATCTCCAAACAACAAATCTCCCCATTCAAAATCCATGGGGAGATAAAGCCTGTCTAGAGATTCTATTCAAAGTTCAAACAAACCTTGTGTGGTCCATCCAATCCAAATCAAGATCCAATAGCAAGATAACACCAGAACATTAAATTTGAAAGTCATTGATAAGATCACAAAGGAAAAGTTCCAGTGTAGCGGATATGATCGAGTGTGCGACGCAGACCGTACTTACAAACCGCTGCATTTGCTGCTCTGAAACCTCCTCCATAAGCTGGAGACGCATCATGTGCTATCTGATGCTTAAAGAACTCTCCCAGTTTCTTCTCCACGTTTGATTTCCCTCCTTTCTTGTTAGAAGACGATGATGACGATGACGTGGCCGATGATGTTGAGGGCAAGTTTCTAGAAGAAGGATCTGAGAGAACTTCAGATTCAAGCCACATGTAAGAGAGGACTTGGCAGATTCCTTCCTCTACCTCAGGGATAAGGTTCCTATACCCTAAGAAAAACAAGAAATTCAAAGAATTTTAAATGTTTTAGAGTTATAAGCTTTCATATGAATATGAACTCATACATCTTTATATTTCAAAAAAATTTAATTGGAAAATCTAAACCCAACCCGTGAACTAATAATATGATATGAAATATTCGTTCAAGCCGAACCAAAACCAGAGTTGCAAATAGTTTTTTATTGGTTTAATATCAACAAAAGCAAACCGAAATGCAAATGTTTTTTGAGTAGGCAATTTCAACAAAACGAACCGAATTAAACCGTAGTTTTTTTTTTTTAGGTCACGAATTAAACCGTAGTTTCTTCTCCTCATATTTTTCGTATATGTGAGAAATTAAGAAACTAAAATGAAGTTTGCACAAAAAAAAAAAAAAAAGAAACTAAAATGAAGATGTATATTGTATAGCAGGTACCTTTGAGCCTTAACCATCCATGCATGAGCTCATGGGCGAGAATAGCTCCTGTTAGTAATCTTCATACACAAAAGCCATTCGGTTAATAGTATTCACTGAATCACTGTTTTTTTTTTTTTTTTTAATGNATTGAGCAAGTAATAAGTACCTTGGGAGGCCGTAAAGAACGAGAATCGCAGTGACTTCACATTTGCGTGTAAGCTTTTGAGGCTGAGTTCTCATACCAACAAGGCGGTGAGCGCCAAGTCTTGGTCTTCTAAGAACCTGTGAAGATCCCCAGAAAAAGAAGAAAAAAAAACAGAGCAAAATTATTGTTTAGAACCAGCAATTATGTTCTTCACATTAAAAAAAAAAAAAAAAATTATGTAAGTTTCCCACAAGAGTTTGAAAAGACTTACACTTGTAACTGTCTGTTCTTCAGACAAACATAAACCCCTTGTCTCAGGCATGTGATGGTATCCCTGTTAAACACACAGAATTAATTCTAATTGTAATTTGAGAGAAACTCACAAAAAGGTTATATACGGATATAAGTTGAAAATATCAGAGATTACATTTTTCTCTCCTACGATAGCATCATTGAGGGCTTCTCTTTGAACAAGAAGCATGGGAATCTGTTGATCAAGTTTCATGTACATTCCTTCGTAATAGTCTCTTATCGCATGGTAAAGCGGTTGACACTCTCCAGTATCGGTTATCGCGGTTTCCATACATTCTAAACATAAACTTCTCCCATCTTCCAACGTGTAATATCTCACGTCCCATGACTTCATGATCACACCATACAAAAAAAAAAAAAAAATTGATTTGTTAAAAAGAAATAGATCTGGATCTTATCAAAATAGTTAAATTACAATTTGTATTAGGTTACCTCCAAACGCTCGCAGCTACAACAACGGGCGGTTTTATCATATTCGTGAGATGGGCAATACTTTTGGTTCCAAAACGGATGGCATCGATACTCGATCAAGCCAGCATCGTTAGTTGGGATCTATGAATATATATGAAATTAGTCATATACGTAATATCTGATGTGCAAGAATCTAATAAGGTGATTGTATAGTTGCTTACAAAATGGTGACAAACTTCGCATTTTGGATGAGTAAGCTCTTTGAAACAAAGCTTATGATAGGGTTTTGTTCCTGACAGAGAGAACTTGAACCAAGAGAGAAGACAGAAAACACACAACCTTAGTCATTTCAAAAGGACACTAATAACACAAATTAAGAGTATTATTATATAAGTGAATACATATATATATATATATATACCTCATGTTCAGTGATTGCGTAACCACATGAATGACAACAGAAGCATTCAGGATGAAAGAATGTGCCCATGCATCCTAGATAGTTCCCCAATCCAATATCGCGATTGCAACCGCCACATATTCTGCTAAAAATCAAGCAAACAATTCATTACCAAGTGCGATGGGAAATAGCTACAAATATTTTTTTATATTCTCTAAAATAGTTTGCTTTTAAAGTTTGTTTTTAAATTTGCAAGTTCGAACCGAGCTGTATATTATAAAAATTTGTAAGGTGGAGTTTCTAGAACTGATGCTAGCTAGTAAACAGTGAATTATATTATATTCTTTCTAGACTATAGCAAAAAAAATAATTAAGTACAATAAGGGAATGTGTTGTACCGTTGTCTTCGTCTGCATTGATAGGAAGGCTCATAAGGTGGAATGAAAGATGATGGATTGAAGCCACCATGAAAAGGCCTTGGAAAATCTCGATTGTTATCCATAGACCAACCATATCCTGCGTAAGTGGTTTCATAATAAAATTCATTCTCTAATGCAATAGAATAACATTTTAATTCACGAACGTAGATAGAGATACCATGTGGGCGCTTCGTGTCGTCAGCTAGAGAAAGTGAAATAGCACGGTCGAGTTCTTCTTTGTCCCGTGCAGGTCTTGACCGATCATCCTGTGATTTGTTTTTGATTAATTAACATGACCATCCAAAATTGTACACTTAGCTAGTATTTTATAACACGTTATAGCTTTACGATTGTATCTATATGTCGCAATTTTCAGTATCTAGACAGTGTTGTTCATTGGTATTCAAAATAATTCGTTTACTTAAACAAAACAAAAATCTTAAATAAAGACATTTTAAAAAAAGTTGATAAAATAAGTTAGCATATTGTAAATAACAAATAATCATTTTCCACCACCATGCTTCATATATAATTTCATCTACCGTATTAAAGATCTCAACTAAATATCATCGGTAGTGCTTAAGGGTATCAAAATAGGTTGATAAAAAAAAAGGTATCAAAATAGGCTCCAACTTTTTCACCATGTACCGAATGTTTCGTGCTATGTTATGGACTAAAAATTATATTCCTAACCCAATGAGCTAGGTAGTTCATAATAACTTGAAAAAGTTTAATAATTCACTGTTGATTATATGAGAACTAAAGTACCCGTATAATAGATTATAAAAAAATTAAAAATTAGGAAAATTAAAAATCAAATTAAAGCATAATTATTATCTCACACAACAAAACATAGGAATCTAATCCGCATATATATTTCATGAAAGTGAGTCGAAAATATCTCAACACGGTAATAGAAAACCAATTAACAAAAGAAAATATCAACTCGGCCCACTAGTAAATACTCCTTATTGAACCAATCCATAAACCGATTTTCGACCTACTTTTGTCATCCTTAATAGTCCTCAAGACCACATACATTCACATTATCTCAATTTGAGCATTAGAACCCAATGAGACTCATGAGTCACGACGACAATAAATTATAAATGGACCAACTCATTCATGGATGTGACAATTTTACAGAATGTACATGACCCGCGATATTTATGTTAACCAATCACAAGTAAAAATGAAAACAGTAGTAATGTTCACATGTCTTTTGTATATTGCTTTAATATGAATGATCACATGTCTATAGTATGTGTAGATTGGAATAGAAAAAAAAAATGAACAAAAAATTAAATGAGTATAATTAAGAAAATAATTAATTACCAAAGAAGAAGGAGGTAGAGGAAAGACCATATTCTCGTCCTCTTGAAACTGAGGAAGATGATGATTAGTGCGAGCACCACTACCACCATTAGAGCCAGTCTTGAAAAGCTTACTCACCCATTTCATCAACTTCCATTTCTTATCTCTATAGGTTGACGAAGATGACGACCCAACTTCGCCTGATATATCAAAACGTTAGCTAGGTTACTCGTCCAATATGTGTAGTCTAAAGATAGAATTTGAAAAGAAAAGAAAACGCACCAAAGATACAAGGATTGGAGATATGGCTGACACGAGCAACACCGTAGGAAGAAGAAGGAGAAGAAGAGGAAGAGGAAGAAGAATCCATGAGGAAGAAGAATGGCCCACACGTACGTGTGTGTGTTATATATCCTTGAAAACGTGTGAGTAAAGCGAAAACGACGGCCGGAGAGAGAAGCAAAGAAAAGAGGAGGAGGAGGAAGAAGAAGGAAGAGGGGAGAAGAAGAAGTTGTAAGTCATTAAAATGTTATTAGAGAATAAAAAACATATATGAAAAGAGGACAAAGAAAGAGAGAATCTTTGCAGAAGAGATCGGGCAAAAAAAATTTTAAAAGAAAAAGAAAAGGAAGAGATGCTTAGCTTCTGAAAGGAAAGGAACAGAGAGAAAGAGATGTTTTTTTGAGAGAATATTTTTATGTCTTTTGGTTTTGCTGAGGCGGAGAATCCCTCAAACAACGGTGTTGCGAGGAGGAGAGGATAGTTGAAACCTTTTTATGTTTCTCCTTTTTTTTTTTTTATATCATAAAAAAATTATTTTATTTTTTGGGCAGAAAAACCAAAAAGTGAGATTTGTAAACCATAGCAAAAAAATCTTCTTTTTGGGCTTTGATGGAAACGTTTTCCTGATTAACTTTCGTTTGGTTTGATTTTTTAGAAAAAAGAGTCCGTGGACACAGTAACCTAAAGTGACATTTAACATGAAAATTTGGATACCTAACAAAACATTGATAGAATCATTTCACTTATAACATAATATGAATCCGTAAGATCGAACTGATTATATCAATATTTTTATAACACTGTACCGGCGTATTACAGTGGTCCTACGTACTCTAATACACGATAAAGATGCGCTTTTGTAACGTTACCACAAACAACTTTATACAATATGTAATGGCAATTAAGCTTTTATGACATACAAACGACGGACCAATTATTATAATATTATAGTTTCAGGCAACAATCTATAGGAAGGTCTCTTTAACAAAACAAAAAAAAAATCTATAGGAAGGTCGTGACGGATGATGACGCAGCAAAGGTGAAAGAGGCTTCAAAGTGGAATCAGACACCCAATTTTTACAGAACATGCAAAAGCCTAACCTATTCTCATTTTTAAGTTCTTTTTTTTTTTTTTTTTATTAAATTACATTTTTTTGGATGAAATTAATATTTTGGGTTAAAGACAGCATCAGATCAAATCTAGCTTTATCCAAGAACAGTTCCCACCTTGAGATCTGACCAATTTTTTATCAACTTGCTAAAGTCGATCTCTGTATGGACGATCCATAACTTATTTTTGTTAAGGCTGCTTATTTTTTATATTCTCATTTAAATAAATCTTTTCTTCTTTTTTTTATCAAGGTATATATTTTATCTTAAGTATCTATTCCCCATAATGTTTAATCATCTTTCATCAGAAGAAAAAATTGTTAAATACTTTAATAACTTGCTATATTTTTCTATTACACATCATTATATTCATCAATTAATCTTACAATATAACATGGTTGAACAAATGTGTTTATTCTAGTTCAAATCGAATTTATTGATAAACAAATTAAATGTTGATATATTAGTTACAGATTTTGTTTTTCATGTTTCAGATTGGAGTGTTAATTAAACTTAAACTATAGTAATATTACAAGAGAAATATCCAAATACTATAATAATTTGACTGCAGTTCCGGAACTTCACAAGTCTGTTTTTTCTAACTATCCATGGATAAGTTGTTGTTCTAATATGTTAATATGTAACAAAATAAGGGAAACGCGGGGCTATTTGCTGAGCTTGATTAGCCGATGCAAAAATCCAAGATCCGCTGCATCTGTCTTTAATCACCTAAAGTCCAAGAATTTACTTTCTTAATTATCTCATGCATGAGACATCTTATCCAACTTATTGAAAATGTTTAACTTTGTATCTGTAAAGATTTTTGGTGAAAAAAAACTTGAGATAAAAAGACGTGGAATTGAGTTGGAAAGAATAAATCAAACCTTTTAACGATATTCACCCAAAGAAAAAGAAGTTTACGATCGAAAAGAAACGAAAAGAGATTGTTTCTCATTGCATTGTTGGGCTCTTCAAGCCTCAACGTACCCGGTCGGACCCGACCCAGTCCATAAAATGTTTAATTTTGTATGTATTTTATTTAAGTTCTTGTTAGGTCACATTAGTACAGATAGTTTACCATATTACTGCCTACTGGTCTAATAAACGGCCCATTATCCATTATGCTGAAGCCCGTTTTGGAGACTTCTAGAAACGACGTCGCTTTATTGCTTCCCAGTTTTTTTTGTTTTCTTTTTTTCTTATCACTCACTATCCCTCATTTTCTTTAATTTCAAAGGTCTTTGATTCGTCTCCGTTTTTACAATACTTTTCTTTTTCTCTGAAAAAATGTAATTCAATCATCGAAAATCAATTCAACCTTAAAAAAAAAAAAAAAGAAAAAAAAAAACTCGAAAGTCTTTGCGCGTAATTTTCTTTACTTTTGTTGTTCACTGATTGTTTTGTTGCATTTGCTCTTTTCGTCTTTGGGCTCCAAAAAATTAGGGTTTCTTTTTTGGGTTCTGTTAATGGCGACGACGACGACGCAAGGGCAGCAGACGGCGATTGATACGGCGGTTCTGGATGATATAATCAGGCGGCTCACGGAGGTCCGATTATCTAGACCAGGAAAGCAAGTCCAGCTCTCTGAAGCTGAGATCAAACAGCTCTGTACTACTGCTAGAGATATTTTTCGTCAGCAACCCAATTTGCTAGAGCTTGAGGCACCTATCAAAATTTGTGGTATGTTTTATCGTGTTCGAATTTGATTCGTGTTGATTTTAAGGTCGTCCGAATTGATTTTTAGGGTTCTTAATGTCTTCAGAAGTGTGAACTTATTATTAGTTGGTTTTGGGATTATGTTGTTTGACCATTGTGAAACTTTTTGGCTATGTCTCTAACCATTTGATTGATGTTCTGAAGCGGCTATAATTTTAGTGAGAAATGTGTTGGCTTTTTGTGGATAATGAATGTGTGGAGAGGCCTAAACACAAGAGTTTATCTTGTTGCTATGAAATTCAAGTATATCCATCCTCCAAGGATGATTATGTAAATGGTTGTAGGATCCTAGAGACATGTAGAAAGGTTGTTAATGAATCGAATTTATAATGCCAGATGGTTCATAATTTGAGTATGAAGTTTAGTTTTGTTGAGGAGTGTTCTCTGATTGGAGAATATGTTTGATTTCGTGGAAGTTTGGTTGATTTCGTGGAAGTTTGCTTTCGTGGAAGTTTGGGTTTTGTAAACTGTTTGAGTTAAATGAACAATCCAATCACATTCTATGATTTCCCTTATGATTTGTGGTGTAAATGTCTTAAACCAGGTGACATACATGGGCAGTATAGTGATCTGCTGAGGCTATTCGAGTATGGTGGCTTCCCTCCTAGTGCCAATTATCTATTTCTTGGGGACTATGTGGACCGAGGCAAACAGAGTCTTGAAACAATATGTCTCTTACTAGCTTACAAGATCAAATACCCTGGGAACTTTTTTCTACTAAGGGGAAACCACGAATGTGCTTCTATCAATCGGATATATGGATTTTATGATGAATGTAAAAGGAGGTTCAATGTTAGGGTATGGAAGGTTTTCACAGATTGTTTTAACTGCCTTCCTGTTGCGGCGCTTATAGATGACAAAATATTGTGTATGCACGGTGGACTTTCGCCAGATCTCAACCATTTGGATGAAATTAGAAACTTGCCTCGTCCAACTATGATTCCCGACACCGGACTACTCTGTGATTTGCTCTGGTCTGATCCTGGGAAAGATGTTAAAGGATGGGGAATGAATGATAGAGGTGTTTCATACACCTTTGGTCCAGATAAAGTTTCCGAGTTTCTTACAAAACATGATTTAGACCTTGTGTGCCGTGCCCATCAGGTAGATATTTTTCGACCATGTCTCTTCGATTCTACTGCTTTTGTGATGTTAACAAGTGGGTTGAATTTCTTATGGCAGGTCGTGGAGGATGGTTATGAGTTCTTTGCTGATAGACAACTTGTGACGGTGTTTTCAGCTCCTAACTACTGTGGTGAATTTGATAATGCTGGAGCCATGATGAGCGTGGACGAGAACCTTATGTGCTCGTTTCAGATTTTGAAGCCTGCAGAGAAGAAGACCAAATTCATGATGTCCACAAAGATTTGATCCTTTCATCGAGGTTAGTCAATAGTCTGTCCTTGGTGAAAACCAAAACGAAACAAGTGAATGAAAGGATTCTCATGCACTGCTCTGTTCATGTTATTCCTTACAAAGTCAAGTTCACATTTCTGTTAAACATGATTTCTAATAGATTTTTCTGGCCTAAACTTTTACTTAAATGGGTCATTTCGGCCTTTCCTTCTTTCGCAGATGGATTTCGTCTTGCTCGAGAAATTGTTTAAAACCATTGAAGATTTGGCTGTGAAGTGTGTACTGATGTCAGTGAGAACTCTTGGAAAGGAGCAAGACCTTAGTCTTCTAGTCTCTTTCTTCCCCAAATTCACTTTTGGCATATTTTTTCTACCTTCTTTTATTGGTTTTACATGATTTTCATCTGCCTGTTGAGATCACATAGTTGTGTACATGCATATGGTCGTTTCTTGGATTTTAGGACACCAAATGAAATGATGTTATAAAATTAAAAAAAATGTTTAGTAAGTCAATTAACGCCTACGCATATTCATTTCTTCAATTAACCATCATAAAAATCGAATGAGCATCTAAATTACACAAGAACAAGTTTCACACATGTTGATGTGAAGTAAAAGAAGTATGTGAGAAGCTATTGATATTAAAGTCCAATCGTCTTGGTATGATCGTGTGTGAAGTGATATATGATCCGTTTGGTGGACTAGAAAATAGAATAGAATATAATAATTAGAGGGAATGAAGTTGTATGTTGTTCTTTGTTGTGGATGAGAAGTAAACACGGAAGTGATAAGCTCGTAAAAGTAACTTTTTTTTTTTTGCAAACGGGAACCAAAACCACATGTATCCAATTCCTTACACATATTATGTCATTATCATATCTTTGAATATGTTCATATTCCTAGTCCATTTCCTCACTAGAAGTTGGACAACGTATCCTTTGATCATGGTATCCTCAATCATTTCCTATATCGTAGTGTGACCATGTCATGTTCCGATGTTCGTCTAGACTGCCCATTGTACTACTTGGTTGAACACGCTTAATTTGGTTGTATTTTCCATTATCTTATATAATATTTAGGCCTTCGATTAATTTAACTTAATTTCTGCGTTGACATTTGCATGAGGAAGGTAAAAATTCAAACAAAAAATCTTTTTTCAACAATTGTTTTAAATTTCAAAAAATATTTTTGTAAATTGAAATATACAAGCCAATTTTCACCTTTTAACCATTCTTTTTAGCGTGTAAGTTTTATAAAAAAAATATATAAAAATTCCTTAAAATGTATGGGTTATTTTGGACAAATAATAACATGCTGTATACACTAATCAGTGTTATTGTACTGGTTTAAGGGGGGTTTAGTGTTATTGTCTGACCACATTGGGCGCGAGTTGGATGTTACAACTTACAAGTTTCATCGAACCAAGCATTCATTATATATACATAATACATATACCCTCACGTTTTCTTGATTTGCACTGGAAAGTCGAATCAATAACGCGGTATACTCATGTTTAATTTAATTTCAATAGGTTCTCACATACTTCTTTTACTTCACATGAGCATGTGTGAAACTTGTTCTTGTGTAATTTAGATGCTCATTCGATTTTTATGATGGTTAATTGAAGAAAAAATGTCATCATGGACTTTCTCAAGAATCACCAGAAAAAGCATGCAGCTTCATATTCGAAGAATAGGATTCTTTTAAATTGATTGATGAGCTTCTGCACGATGAAATGTTTCGATTGCAATCTTCTCCTCCAATTTTCTTCTTCTTTAGTCCTTTTCGCTCACAACCTCCATGAAATTTCTCTATAAATAGAGCCATTAAGGGTTAGCATGCACTTCAACAAAACTCAAAAACATTAGTATAACCTTTTTAAAAAGTTGATAATAAAAAAAAATAACTTTACTGAAAAAGAATTAGTAGTGAGTGTATGAGAGATGGCAATGGCTCTCCATACTTTCCTTCTTCAACTGCTACTCTTCTTCTTTGCTTCTCTTGCGGAAGCAAACGATACGCGAAAGGTGAGAAAAAATGGACCTTGCTTTGTATGGTAAATATAACGAATAATGTTTGAATTCTAACATATAACGTCTTGGTTTGTATGGTACAGACATACCTTGTGCAGATGAAAGTTGGAGGGCATCGATATGGGTCAAGTACGGGTCACCAGGAACTACTCGGTGAAGTTCTTGACGACGATAGGTTTTAATTATGCCTTATTCTTTTTAAATCGTATAGGTTTTGATGAGATATAGGTTCAAATTTTCCCAAGAAACCAATTTTCTATGTTAACGCATGCATGCAGCACCGTAGCGGATGCATTTATCTACAGCTATAAGGAGAGCTTCACCGGTTTCTCGGCAAGTCTCACACAAAGTGAACGGCAAAAGCTGATGTGTAAGACCACAATTGTTTCGCCACATTTTCGCTTCCATTTATTTTATACAAATGATCATTACAATACTATAACACGTAAAAACCAAAAATGTAGAATTATAGCCTAGTTCTAGATTGATATGTTCAATGCATATAGTATGGACGTGGTGATAATTACGCACGGATTATGTTAATGTTTGATGTAGGGAGGAGAGAAGTATTGGAAGTGTCACGTAGCAGAAACCTAAAGCTTCAAACGACAAGATCATGGGACTTTATGAATCTAACATTAAAAGCTGAGCGAAATCTCGAGAATGAGAGTGATTTGGTGGTGGCTGTCATCGATTCCGGCATTTGGCCTTACTCTGAGCTCTTCAGTAGCGATAGCCCTCCTCCTTTTGCTTGGGAAAACAAATGCGAAAACATAACTTGCAACAAGTACTATACATTTATTAACCGTTCTCCTTTTCATTAATTATATTTTCTTTTGGTATCAGTCACGCTCTTATATAATAAACCTTTAGTTATGAACCGATAAAACCAAAACAATAGTATGATTTTGTATTCTCAAGATGGACATGGTTAATTAGGAATCTTGGAAGTTGGAAGTGTGAGAATTAATTAATCTTGCTATTGAAAACTACAATTGCAGCAAGATCGTTGGGGCTCGGTCATACTACCCGAAAAAAGGAAGGTACAAGTGGGTTGAAGAGAAATCGGTGATTGACGTGACGGGACACGGCACACACGTAGCATCCATTGTGGCCGGCAGGAAAGTAGAGAAGGCGAGCTACTTTGGGCTAGCGGAAGGCACGATGAGAGGCGGTGTTCCCAACGCAAAGATCGCCGTTTATAAAACATGTTGGAGAGTAATAAGAAAGAATGGTATAGAGGATTCAGTTTGTCTAGAAGATAACATCTTGAAGGCAATAGATGATGCAATCGAGGACAAGGTTGACATCATCTCGTTTTCTCAGGGGTTTAAATCTACCTCGCTGCAGGAAGATAAAGTTTCTTGGGCGTTCTTGAGAGCATTTAAGAATGGAATTTTGACTTCAGCCGCAGCCGGGAACTATGACACTGTCACCAATGGCGGACCTTGGGTCATGACCGTTGCAGCGAGCTTGAAAGATAGAGCTTTCGAGACTAAGTTGGAGCTGGAAGGAGAAGACAAGCCAATTATTGTAAGTGAACCAGATAGGTTTCTTGAATCACAAGTAATCTCCTATTAGGCTTATTGACTTTCAAATAGTCTCCCAATAATTTCTGGCTTTGTTTAACATTTTCGATACTTGTTATGCAACCAGGTGTACGACACGATCAACACCTTTGAGACACAAGATTCTTTCTACCCGCTTTTGAATGAAAAAGCATCCGCTGAATTAATAAGAAAACGTGAACTTATCGCTGAGTAAGTCATCGCACAAGGGTTTGTTGTGTAAATTGTTGCATATATATTATATGCACAAGATCCGATTTCACAATTAAATTAAATTAAATTTCATAACTTTCTTTTGAATTTTTTTAATAAATTTCGAGTTCTAGTTAATTTTTGAAAAAATCTTTTTGAAACATCAGTTTATATATGCTAGCTTGATTGATATGATATATGCAAATGAGTTCTAAATAGTTTGAGACGGTTCTCAATTAATTATATTGTAGGAGCAACGGTTACCCAAACTTGTCTAACCATGAGAAGGACGAAGGAAAAGATGTTTTCTTTGAATTCGCACAGATTGAACTGTTGGACAAAGCGATTAAAGAGAGAGAGAAAGGCGCAATCGTATTGGGAAGAGGATCTTACGACTTCAATGAGTCGAAAAAGTTACAATTTCCTATCGCTTCTATATTTTTGGACAAACAAAAGCAAGCTCAACTATGGGAGTACTATACAAAAGATCAAAGGTAACCACATTCATTAAGTGGTCATATAAGAACAACTAAAAGAGTCTAAGACTAATTGTTTTCTCCACAAATTGTTTTTAAAAGAATGAATTTTGTTTTGTGTTGATTCCTACTACAGCAAAGAACGTTTAGCCAAAATCCACAAGACGATGGAATTTCCACGAGAAGAGGGATGGGTTCCAACTGTTGCTAACATATCGTCGAGGGGTCCTAACTGTGACAGTTTCCTAGCAAACATTCTCAAGGTAATTTAATCTTAAGTGTATTACAAGTCAACTTGATCACTATAGAAAAAAAGGATCAGTATACTTTTGGATATGGTTTAATTCTCACATGGTGTTTTGTTTTCAGCCCGATATAGCTGCTCCGGGGTTAGACATTATAGCGGGTTGGCCCGAGAACGTGAAACTTTCGTCAGACCGCCCCGCCAACGATTACCGCCATCTAAGATTCAACATAATGTCAGGAACTTCCATGGCTTGCCCTCACGCCACTGGACTTGCCTTGTACGTTAGGTCGTTCAAAAATTGGTCTCCATCCGCTATTAAATCTGCCCTCATGACCACTTGTAAGTTGGAACACCAATGACAGCTATCTATTTATCTTTCAATCGAATTGATGGTGATGTAGTGTATGAGTGATATAATAATAAATCTGTATATATATTTCAACATTCTTTTTGTCTTTGCAGCCACGGAAATGACAGATGAGGGCAATGAGTTTGCATATGGGTCAGGTCACTTAAACGCTACAAAAGTCCGAGACCCGGGTTTGGTCTACGAAACACATTTCCAAGACTACATAGATTACATGTGCAAACTAGGCTACAACACCGAGAAGCTAAGATCAGACGTTGGAAGCGACGAGATAGATTGCTCCAAGACAGAGATAGACCACGACGCAGACCTCAACTATCCAACCATGACGGCTCGAGTCCCACAACTTGACACCCCATTCAAAAAAGTCTTCCATAGAACAGTCACTAACGTTAACGACGGAGAATTCACTTACCGCGGAGAAATCAAGCACCGAGGTGAGAAGGACTTTGACGAGATCATTGTGGATCCTCCACAGCTACACTTTAGCGAGTTTGGAGAGACCAAGACTTTCACGGTGACTGTCACCGGGATATCGAAGCCGAATTGGAAGAAGAACAAGGCGTTTATGACAAGGAACACGTGGCTCACGTGGACAGAGATCCACGGTTCCCGCCAAGTGAGGAGTCCCATTGTCATATACGCAATTAATAACGGACCCAAAGCTTGCATGTGAATTCCCCAAGAAGTCAAGAACTGAACCTGTCACTATGCACTCTTTATCAAAATATATACAGTTTATTATATATCTGGTTAGTAAAATAAAGTGCGGTGTACAATAAGTCTTGATTTAAATCTTTTAATATAAATTAATAAACATATTTAAAAAAAATTATGATATCCCTCTAAAGACAAATTGATTTCTGATATTTCGATCTATTATTTTATTTGAGGTGAAATCATGTATTGTATGCCAAAATATTTCACATTAAAAAAAACCAATGCAACACTTATTTTAAAATAGAAAACAATTTTAAATGATAATTAATTTGAATGGAGGGTAACTAATTATACACCTTATGTTAAAATTTGAAAATCAACGCTTAAAAAAGAGTCCAATAAATATTCAATAAATGCCGTTATAAACGCTTCAAAAAGAGGTTATAGAACTTATAGCTTCGCACTTTTGGGCTAACGTTTTAATTGTTCACCACTATTTATGATTATATTCACAAATCACAATATAGATTATTCTATCCAAATTTCAAATCTTTAATCTGTCAATATATTTCTTAGCAATTTATTGAAATGTTTTCCCAAATAATGTTGGTTTTCTTCGCACTTTCAGTATGCGTCGTATGTTCGAGTAGAACTTTGGGGCCATCTCCGGACAATTCGCTAATGAAGGTACTTCTTTTATTTTTAACTATATTTTTTTTTCTTGAACTAATATTCCTCAAAGGCAAAGCATAATATATTTTACCAAATGTGATACACAGATTTATCTCGTCCATGTTGATTTTGAATTGTATCATGGTGACTGTAAGCAATACCAAGAACTTCTCAAAAAGGTGATTCACGGAAGGTAATTAGAAGTTTCTAAGGAGTAGAGCAATAAGCAAAAACTTAATGATTTGAAGATGTATTAGAAAAAACATAAACCAAAACAAATAATAAAATATTAATAAGGCTGGTATGACAATGAAGATTGAGTTGGTATAAGAAAAAATCAAAAATAGTAAAACAAAATTCAAATTTTCCTATTGTTGATAAAGAAAAATTCAAATTTTTTGGTTTGGTCTTTTTGATTTTTAATCAGGTCACCAAAAGATGCTCTTGTACATTGCTACAAGGAAGTCATGAGCGGGTTTGCAGCAAAACTCACCGATCAAGAGGCTGAAAAATTAAATGGTACGTTTGTTCAACAAAGAAACGAAATATACATTTACTTAATGCAAAAACACATACTGTACTAATAAACCCAATTTTGGTTGTCAATTGGGTGAACATTATGCTAGCACTGCTGGTTGAGACCACAACTCTCTGATTACAAGAAGATAGAAATACCTTCTTCTGCAATGAAAACAATACATATATATATGTATCTCATGAAAAATATTGACACTGAGACCAAATATCATGCCGTACTAACAAATTGTAAAAGTGAAACCAAAATAAAATTTGTAAGTTAAATGTTTTCAGTTTATATATAAATGTCTGCAGGTGAGAAAGGGATATATGGCGTAGACGAAGAAGAAATATACTCCATTGACGTCGAACCTTATCGCTATAGGTTGCCAAAAGGATATTAATAACTAGTTACTTAATATTGTAAGGGTTTTTCTTTTTGTTCGGTAAAATTACTCTTGTAAGGTTCACTTGAAAACTTGGAAAGAACTAAAAACAAAAGAAAGGTTGATTTGAAATGAAATGCCTTAAAGAACTAACATTCAATCGGTTCAGCTTTGTTAAAGCCCAAAGCCTAACTCTAAACAGTTCTAAAGCTTATTTAATTTAAAAGGTTCGTCATACTCCAGCCCAAAGAAGTTTAAGACGACTTCAAAATATCGGTAGTAGTATAACGAAAACACTAACACAAATTAATAAAATATTAATTCGAGTCTTAGTCTTTAAACTAAAATTAAACTGAAACTATTTAAAAATAATTTGTACAAGTTGGTTTGGTTCGGTATCTATTCTTTTGTTTTTTTTTCTTTAATCTTTCTTTTGTGATTATCTTAAAATATTCATTCTAATTTTGAGGTAGATAAAGACATCTAATTTGGTTAGTTAATAAATACAAACATAGATGTTCTTCAATTTCATTCCATTTAAACCCAAGAAAGTGAAAAACAATAATTATGTACAGGATTAGAAGTATGAATTATTTAGGCTATGTAGTTGGTCCCAACCTATTAACCTTTTTTTTGTCAACTGCAAATATTGATTAGCTTATGAAAGC
>OVAQ01000596.1:0-28479 GCA_900406345.1 Erysimum cheiri
ATTTAAACGTAACCCACGCAACGCGTGGGACATAACCTAGTTGCTAATATGCGAAACATTTACAGTCTCAGCGTGCTGAAGATCATACTGGAAAAAATCATCCCAATCACAAAAGACGTAGATTGATAAATGAGAACGCGTAGAGACTACAATTTGAATGACATGTTTATGTTTTTTCCTTTTTCCAAGCTTTTATCCAGCTGTGGTATTTGTACATAGAGAACCTTTCTTTGTACTAGGATATTTCAACTCATGTTTTATCTACTAAGACAGTTTTTGTCACCCTACTCCATATATATCACCCAACAAAAAGAAAAAAACTAATGTCACGAGACAAACCTACTTTGTAAATTCATCTTTTTGGTTTCCTAAGTAAATCGTTAATGTTTTGAGTTTAATCATTTGTGGGACAAAAGTTCAGTAACACCAATATATTTTTACTTTAGAACTTGAATTGGATCATGATGTGATTACCAATAACAGAATAGATTAGCAAATAAATTGTCAGGTAAAATTAAGTCAGGCATAATGTTGTTTTGCAATTTATTTCCTGTATTTTACGATTTTAAAAATAAATATTGGGAAAACCTGATTTGTTTTCGTCAATTTCAGCAAAAGTTAACTAACACACCCGGTGGGACTCGAACCCACAATCGTTTGATTAGAAGTCAAACGCCTTATCCATTAGGCCACGGGTGCTTCTGGCCTTTCTATCACATTTTTATAATAAGGTTAATACATTAACGAACGGTGTGATAACTACGAACACGAGACCATTTTCATCAGAGTCATGTAGTTGTATACTTGTATTTAATCACAAAATAGCTCAGAGACAGATGTTTCTCAATGAAGTTATAATTTAAGTTCTGTAAAATTTAAAATACTAATGAACTTGTTCTTAGAACAAACTTTTGAATGTTTAAAACCTAAGGGCAACAGAATCATCTGGTACGAAAACTTCTCTGCACAGAAAAAACAGCTTAGAGCATAAGCAGCAGAGATTAATAAGGAATGTTTCCTATAGAGGGACCATCTCGAGATCATTGTGTTGGCTTTTGGCAGATGATGGGGATGAAGACGAAGAAGATGAAGCATCTCTTTTCTCCTCGGTGTTCATCTCTTGAACTGGGGGAGGATCCATAGTAGTTGATGATGAGGCTTCTGTATCAGAAAGATGATTCTTCATCTCCCTGTGTTCCTGGCATAAAGCACACCAGTGCAAGCAACAGTGAACCATGCAATGATCACACGGCGCATTCTGCAAGAAAATCACAGAGATCAATCAGAGATAATATCTGACATATGACAATGATCTCAGATGGAATTTTTACTTACCTTGAGATGATATTTCTTTTGAAGTTCTTGGCGGAACAATCCTGAATAAATTCCACACATCCACCAAGCAAAGAAGAGGCCTTCGCATATCACAACTGTTGTTTGAGGATCAATGTAGCCACTGAAGAGTGCGGTGACTGCTGCAAGTGCCATACCTCCTTCAACACATACTGCATGACACACACATGGTTGGGTCCAAGGAATCTCTTCCCTCACAGCTTCAATGTTACGGCCAAACAGTACACACGGGCAAAAGAGACCAGTCCTGCCTGCAAAATCATACAAAAGCATTATTTCAAAATGACTTCTTACGTGATTATCTTCCATTAAACTACAATGGAATACAAAGGCTAAGACATTTTGCGAAAAGTAACACAGAACTCATGCGCATGAACAAGTGATTAAGGATCATGTCTTTCTACAGAGTTTCAAAACAAAGAGGAAATCTTACAGCTTTCTGGATCTTCAGCACAACCAAAAATGCCGGTGGTCCAGTTTTCATCGGAAGGAGGTTCATAGGTTTCAGGTAAAACTTGCATACATTCATGGCACTTGCGGACATTCAACTGTAAAAACATAAAAAGCAGTAAAGTGATTGTAATACATGACCTATAATATTCAGCTCAGCTGTATAAAATGCCACACTACAATGACTCCCATAATCATATGGAAGCTTCAAAGGAAGATCACTATTAGACTCTAGCCTTGTTTTAATAGTTGCTTGATGACACTAATCAGTGTTGATACCAAAACTTCAAAACAAGTAGTGCCAAAAAGAAATCGCTAAATGTTCATGTCATGTCACAACAGAAAGAAAGCTTTTGCTATATCACATCACAAGGATCTAATGCGCGAAAAAATCAGGAGAAATCTAAGATTGATCCGAGAAATCCAAAATTGATAAGAGAAATAAAATCAACAGAGACTAAGTTACACTAATCAGCAATCAAACAAAAGCATGGTTCCATCTGGTTCACCTCATCGGGAGGTCTAGATCGACAGAACAAAAACAACAATCGGAATCAACAGGAACTGTACCACCACAGAATCAGATGATCAAAACCATGAAATCGAAAACCATCCTGATTAAGATACAGATCTGAAGGAATTAGGAGATCGGAGATGTGTAGGAACGTGCGTTAGAGTAATGCAGAGAGAGAATCTAACATACCTGAGGAACATCAATGGGCTGATTGAGTTCGCCGGGTGTGATATCTTCAACAGGAGCCTGCTCTTTCCTCAATTTCACGTAACGCGAAGCGGCGTTTCCATCCGCCATCGAAACCGGTCAAGAGTGTATGTAAGCAAAGAAAGGGATAATGGTAGTCACCAATGAGGTCGCCGGAATCGAAGAATTGGAATTTTCTCTTAACAACGTTTTGTTTCGAGATGCGTGAGTCGTCGTGACTCGTCTACATCCATGTGAGAAAGTCTTTGATGATTGAAATTTCCAAAATCAAAATTAATAAAGGAAATAAATCCGAAATATAGACGCCACGTCGTCGTTTTACCCACTTTAGGCGGTGTACATTAAAAGCCCTCTGTTAATGAGTTTGACTCATGATTTAATGAAAAGTAGGGAGTAATTATATTTGGATCAACACCAAACCAGTCAATCAATATATCCAAATGATACAAATCTTGAAGGTAAAAGTATCATCATGTGCAATTGTAGAATCAGAAATCTGTTGCTTGGATAGAGGATAAAAAAGGGACTAAAGAAGATATTCAATTCCTGAGATGTGTTTTTATTCCTATTAAGACATCCAGTGCTTTGGAGCCATCAATTCACGATCTGCACCAGAACCTTGAGATGCGATTTTTTGAATCCGTGAAGAGAATTCCTCTGCCTGTTCAATGTTTAAAGGTTAACAACACAGCTGTAGTTATTGAAACAATGCATTAGATCATTTAAAAAAACCTACTTTCTCATCAATCCACATTAAGGAACTGAGTTGATTGTTCAAGATCCTGACAACTACATCCAGTGGACTCATCCCATCTATTGCTTCAAGCTCTCCGCCCTGTTTTGACACAAAAAGCCTTATGATGTATGTTCACCGGAAAATGAATTGTGTATGATAAGTTATCGAGTACCTGGTTTGCATTTACGGATTGTATAATCGATCTGATTTGTTCAGTCATATGCTCCAGTTCTCGTTCTACAAGCTCAGACTGTTCATACCTGGGATGAAAAAACAAAGTATACTGTAATATAGCATCGAGGATACGCAAGATAGAGCTAATTCTAAGCATAGATCAAATCATATTTATTTCCGTCTCTGTGGTGTTTCTTTCCATTATTCATCAGAATAATATGAAGCAGAAAGGTGATGATGATGGAAAGACTTGAAAGAGTTCTCACATTGCATCTCTAGTTGATGCTGCTTCATCGTCAAGAAGTGATTTCCGCTCGTCATTATATATACGCTCAGCCTCTTCCTCCATGCTTTGCAAAGCCTTGTCAACCTAAAATAGGAACAAAGAATTCAGATGATTGGTACAGTGGCTTTGGTATTCACTTGCCCAATTTCGAACTAAGTGAGGTAGAAGGTAGACAATCTCCATGACAGAAAAATTCAGATAAAAAAAGTGCGAGAGTATGGGACTGAGAGAGATGATGAACAAGATAAATTTAATTTCCCACAGATAAGGCACAAAGGATTTCCTGCTGCAAGTTACAATCATAAACCTCAATTACACGTTAACATAGGGATATAATAGTTCTATCACATACCTCTTGCTGATGAGTCTCTATTAATTCCAGTTGTCGTTCCAAGCTAGATTGGGTTTCAACCACTTTAGCAACTTCAATCTGTTTGTTGGTGAAGTACACAAAAAGAATGAGCTAATTATACAGTGCAGGCCTAGCTGAACATACAAACTCAGAGATCTGCTCAGAACAATGTATTGAAGATACAAAACAGAAAGAGATTTTAACAGAGACTCCATAATAGGAGAAAGTAATTTCACCTCAAGCCTCAAAAGAACATCACGGTTCTGCAAGATCCTCTTATCCCACTCTGCTATTGCATTTGCCTGTTTCCGGAATCTCCCTGTACGCTCTTGTAGCTCAGTATTCCATTCCTTGATAATCTACAAACGTCAAAGAACAACATTAGCTCAGTATTCCATTCCTTGATAATGTACAAACGTCAAAGAAGAACATTTGAATATTTTATATATGATATGGCAAAAAAGATAAATGTAGAAGAGAGCAAAGACCTACCTCCTCAACAGTTTTGCCAGTTATTTCAGATGGCAACTTTGGAGTATTAGCCACTGGAGCAACGGCTGTGCTCGTCCTAATAAATAACAAGAAACACATAACAAGTAAACATCAGCTACAACACGATCAAGGTAAAGGTAGAAGCATGTGCAGCCTTTTTGGTCATAATGTGTTGGTCAATATATGAGAAGAGCATACCCACTACTCGAAGCCACAACAAGAGATGTCTGCGTTTTAGTAGCAGAACTGGTAGCAGGAGCAACGGTAGAAGTAGAAGATGGAAGACCTGACAACAATACTTCTTTCAGAAAAAAAAACTGTAGCTTCTGATCCGTAAACCAACTCGGCAGGTATATATGTTTTTTAGGTCGTAGAGTCATAGACTATAAGCAGAAGGCAAACTAAAGCATAATAACGAGTATATAGTATATATACATTAAGGTAGATCAAGTACATCTCTAATCCTAATAAATGATTCCCATATTCTCCAAATTCTTATTCCTATTCATCGCAGCAAATGGGATACGCAAAATCACAAACAAATCATGAGACAAAACATAAACAACTTACTGAATGAGAATGCAGGACTAGTGGTTTGTGGTTGTGAAGATGATGCAGGTGTTGATGTTTGGGTTACAGTAAACCCAGTAAAAGAACTAGTAGATCCAGCGGCAGGAGCCGAGCTAGCCAAACCAAATCCGGTAGTACTGAATGTAGCAGCGGAGCTAGCAGGAGTGGTGTTGGTTGCAGATGAACTCACACCAAAAGAAGGGAAAGCCATTGTAGAAGCTGCAGCTGAGGAAGCTGGCGCACTAGTAGCAGCGGGAGTCGAAGAAGAAGTGGTGGTGGTGGTGGTTGTTGCAATAGAAAACACTGCTCCGGATGTGCTAGATGCAGGTGCTGCGGAGCTTCCGGTTGAAAGGTTAAAACCTGAACTGGCGGGTGTACCAAAGGAGAAGGAGGAGGAAGAAGAAGAAGAGGAAGATGCTTGTGAAGGAGCAGAAGCAGTGGTGGTGGAGGTCGAACTTGCTGTGCTTTTCAAGAAAGAGAATCCAGTGGAAGCGGAGAAAGGAGAAGCTGAGGCAGGCGAGGGATTAGTTGTAGAGGAGGCATTGATGGTGGATACTCCAAACGGGGATGGTGAAGAAGCTGTTGCCCCTGACGAGGACGACGCAAAGAGAGACGGAGTTGAACCAGCTGACGAAGACGAACCGAAGATAGACGGTGACGAACCGGTAGCTCCAAAGATTGACGGTGAGGAGCTAGCGGCTGATGAGGCCACGCCGAAAGACGGTGACGAACCGGTGGCTCCAAAGATGGATGATGAGGAGGCAGAGGCTGATGAGGCCACGCCGAAGGAAGGTGTCGAGCCAGTGGCTGATGACGGCGCGCCAAAAAGCGGGGATGCTGAAGCAGCGGCGGATGAGGATCCTCCGAAGAGAGGTGAATTCGAGGCGGAGGCAGATGAAGCAGCGGAGAATAAGGATGAGGAAGATCCAAAGAGAGATGACGAACCACTGGCTGGAGCCGCTCCAAAAAGAGATGAAGATGGAGTTGCGGAGGAGGAAGCGGGAGCTCCGAAGGGAGATGATGCTGAAACAGTCGCTGAAGAGGCTGATGAAGTTACGAATCCGAAAGGAGAAGAACCAGGAGCAGCCGAAGAAGCATTGGTAGATGAACCAAACAGTGACGGAGCAGAACCAGATGAAGAAGCGGCGGTTCCAAAACCAAATGATGGAGTTGAGGAAGCAGGAGTCGCGGAGGCAGAGGATCCGAATCCGAACGATGGAGCCGATGAAGCAGAGGAACCGAATCCGAAAGAAGGAGTAGAGGAAGCTCCGAATCCAAACGATGGAGCTGCGGAGGAAGCAGGAGTCGATACGGTGGATCCGAAGCCAAATCCGGGGGAGGAGCTAGGGTTTGAAGATTGGTTAAAGGAGAAAGAGAGAGGTGAAGTGGTAGATGCAGCAGAAGATGAATTAGTTACGGAAGAAGATCCGAATGAGAAACCTCCAACGGTATTCGATTGACCAAATGGAAACCCCGACATTGCGGTTATTGTTTCTCTCTTCTCTCTTCTTCTCTCACTAATAACTGGTTCGCTCTTCTTCGCCGGCGTTTGAAAAATAAGGGGTTTTGCAGAAACCTTCTTTTGTACAAAGAGGCTCTGTGGTTAGTAAGTAGGAGCGCAACCAGACTCTGGTCAAATGAGAGGGAAGAAACAGAAGAAAAAAAAAACATATTCTCGGCCCAGCCCAATAATATGATGATGACGTGTACTAGACAACAAAAAACATAGTGTTCCCTTTGGTATAATAAAACTACAAATATTTTAGAAGAATTTTTATGTAAAAATGTACACATCTTTTTGGCTATAATAAAACCTTGTTAAAATGTTAATTGAATATGACAAAATTTTAAGATTCATCTCTTTTCGCAGTATATTTAATTAGTTTTATATTCGTGTGAAAAGTCTCAAATTGAAGCAAAAAGAATAATATGACACAAATAATTCAATTAATCTTCGCGCTATACACTTTGTTTACAGTATGGTACAAATGTACAATGACTATGGCTGGGAACAATTTCAACACCTTTCTTTTTACAAAATTCCTAAAATAAAAAAAAAATTATAAAATATATATTTTTACACGTAAAATTCAAATGAAATATTTATCAACAAAATTCAATCGCTAGCCCATAACCCGTGAAAACCCATTGGAAACGTCAAATTCCTCGGAACCTCTAATCTCGCCACGACCGCATCGGACTCACCGATCTTCTCAGCATCCAAAATCACAAGGTAACATCTCTCCACCGAAACCGCATACTATAAAAATAGCAGATGACGAATCTGTATAAAATATTTGCACAAATGCGTACCTAGCTAGTGAAAAAAAACGAAAGTGTTGATATACGTACCTCGACCACGATGATGTAACCATCGTCCTCTTCCTCCCCTTCTCCATCAGAGTTTCTTGGGACAAACATGGGCTCACCAACGAACCTTCTAGCTCCGGTAGACCAAGTACGGACGAGGTTTGAGTCTAAGTCGAACTTCACGACCATGTCGAATGGAAAATGAGGAAGTTCGCCTCGAGTTCCTGACGAGGCTGCAGAGTACATGTACTTGTTCTTTTTTCCCGACCAGGATGAGTTTATAACCGGGAAATCTGACGGCTTCTTCCAACCGTTTAGAGGCTCTACATCACAACTCTTGCAGTTTCCGACAGAGTCCAATGTCATAGACACCTTAACTAGATGAGGGAGTAGTTTGTCATCGCCGCGATTTAGATTCATAACAGAAGGATCCAGCTTGTTGCTTTGCCAATCGTAGCCTGTAAGAATTTGTTTGAAAAAAATGTTCAATAATCACTGTCTTCTAAACACCTAAAAATCCTAACTTGTGAAACAAGTTATTTTGAAATTATCTGATATAGCCAATCATGAACAAGTATATGTCGTGAGAGGTTTGTATTTTTGGTAACTTACTAACTTACCAAACATTTTCTTGAAATCAAACCAACGGTAAGAACAAGCGGAGGCTTGTATTTGAATCTTCAAATCACCGTTATCGTCTCTAGTCTCATAAGCGTTTCCGGAGTGAATTAGCCACAGCTGAGAAGACACTTCGACAGGAACTCTCCAGTCTCGATCTCCCATAGATTTCTCGGAAAATCTTGGGAGAATATAAATCGGAGAACTTTCGTTGCTTGGGTTCAACGATAACGCTGATACCATCGGTGACATTCCGCACATCGCCGCCATGGAACCTGATCAGAAAATATATATTACATCATCAGATTCCTTACAATCGCAAAGTACTATATATTCTTCGTGTAAATGACTTGTGACAGACGTAAGTTAGCTTATTTACCAATTGGATCAAGCTTGACTCGGTTGGCAAAGAGTATATAGTGAGTGTCCGTGAAGGCCCAATCATGAATCATCATATGATCATGGATCTTGAATTCTCTTGTTTGTATCAACTTGAATTCCGAATCATACTCTGTAAATAGTTATTTGCCATTACAATAATAGTAGAAATGTTTTTTTCATAAATGTTTTTAAAAAAAGAAAAAGATCATTTACCACAAAATGTGAAGTTGCTTCGAGGTAAAAGCATATCTTCAGCGTTGCAGGTGACCGTTAAAAGTCTATCTCTTCGTCCATCGACTTTGTAATGTGACAAGAACCGTTTCGGTGGCATCTTAAATACGCCTACATATACATAATAAAGTTAATTAATTTTACGCCGCTGTCTGAATAATGGACTACATGCTTTTGATTTAATTAAACTTTACTTTATTAGTAACATAAAAACATTACCTTGAAGTATGGGTTTCAACAAATCTGCGGCTGTGTCCCATATATCATGACCAGCAACATCTCTGTCGGAAGAATCATCATCATCATCACAGCCGTTGATCTCGACGTTAAATCTCCCGACGGTATCCAACGATTCAGATTCAATCTCGTACGGCTCACCACCTTCCCATAAACAAAGCAACCGCCCACCCCATTTCAAAACGCTAGTATTAGCCACGTTTTTCATTACTTTCGTGTTCCCAAATCTCTTCCCACCTTTTAACACAGAGAAAGGACCTCTATGAGTGAACCGCCACGTGTCAGTCACTGGATCGTGCTCTTCTTCTTTCGCTTCCGTTTTAACGTACTTCGCCGTGAAAGTGGCTTTCCGTTTGTTTCCGTCGATGTGAAACGCGCGGAGATAACCGTGACCGTCTAGAGGATGAACCGTTGAGCCATGGTCGTCAGTGAATAGTCCTGGACCGGCTAAGTAGTACGTACCGGAAGGGAAATTAACCGGTATTGAACCTTCGACAGGTTTAATTACGACCGGTTGGACCGTCTCGGAACGTTGTGACACGAATAAAGATTGGTAGTCACGGAAAGCTGACGACGTGGACTCGTCGTGGATGGTTCCGGTACGTCCTAAACCGGTCTCTGGTATAGATATTGATATTGACGCTCGTGGCGGTGCTAGCGGTGGCTGAGCTTGGTGATGATGAACCGGTGGAGAATTTAGCGGTGGAAGAAATTTCGGCGGTATAGGGAGAGACATTTTGGTCAACATTTTTTCTGTAATTCAAATTATAGTATATAGTTTTCTTTCATACACGCAAAGCATATGTTATATATAGATTTTATACCAACAAATATTAATATTATATATTGAGTGATTTCATGGATACGTGGCTGTGTGCATGTTTAGGAACTATGGTGGGGTAAAAAAGTTGGGTGATTTTGTGGAAGACATGAGCAAATTTGGACATGAAGAAAAAAGTCGAAAATGGCAGACATAATACTAAGCCATTGCTTTATGTTGTTTAATATAAATTTAACTTAGTGTGATTAGAACTTGGAAGTGAATATTATTATTGCGTCACAGGTCGACAGATGTACCGCTAATCAATAAAAATACTTTTAGTTGTTGCTCATGAAACTTACAGAATTATTGCTAATATTCACTCATAAATATGAATTGTTGGTTATAAGAAATACGTGTACGTCAAGATAGAAGACTGAAGCAGACAACAAGAACCGAGAAGTGATCACCGACACTTCACAAGCTAATCCTAATGAATGTATGTGTCTTGTGGATAATTATGTTGTAATCAATTAAAAAAACTAATAAGAGATCCTTTTTTGACAACTAATAATTAATACTTGTATATAAAATCTCCACTAACATATCGATTTATTTTGTGCAGTAATCTCATTGGTTAAATCAACTAATATTTTGTTTGAATGAAGCTTCAAATCGACCCACTTCCATTATAATAAAATACTTTTGAGAGTTGAGACTGATACATAATTAAATTATTAAAGGAACTCATTATGGTTTCGGGTTTCAACGTTAGAATCATAGAACCCTCATTCATATGTCTTCGGTTTGGAGAACATTCAGAGACAAGTCTTCGGAACAATGATCTTTAATAAACCATGTCAAACCATATGGCGCCCATATTTTATAAACTATAAGTATACGCCATGATGTCAATTTACATGTTTTAATTGGAACATAAAGAATTTAGCTGGCTAGCTAGATATTTGGAGTTGGTAGTTATAATAAACCGTTAATCGTATTCTTTATAAATCGGAGTTTGCAAGTAGTATTATAGTCTATAGATAACAAAACAGATATGATAAATTGAATAAAACAGTTTTCTCCAACAATTATGTTAAAAAGTCGTATTTCTTGGATACACGCGATCACCAATTTGGTGGCGATCAGTCGATGAGATAATGACCAAATAACAAAATATTGTATGTGTGTTTCTTGCTAAAAGAACGAAGGTTTATATGCAATTATTGCATAAACTTTGATTCAGGTCTTTCGTTGGATTACGTAACTACATGACCAGTGTCCAGTGAAATAATTTTTATCATGTATTAGGCCTCCACACGTAAATACATTTAAAACCACAAAAAAATGAAAAGAAACTGTGAATATACGGCAATAAAAATGGATTGATATGCGTTGAAACATAGAGATGGATCCTTGGTTACCATAAAAGCACTCGAGGAGTGTTTAGAGTGAATGGAGGAGTAATGGTGGGAGAATATTAGTGCGACCAACAACATATTTAAATCAAAAGAGTCTCATTATGATTATAAGTTTGATTAAATGTTTAATATTTTGACCCCATATTGCCAACGATGGAATTAAAGGTGATTGACCGTAGGTCCTATGTGTCTCTTTCTCATCATTTGAGCCGTCGATGCCGAATCTGCTGACGTCACACATTCACACCACTTGTCTGTATTTTGGAAGCTCTTGTGATTTTTGATTTTTTTCCCCCAAATGGGCTTTCAAAGGAATTATCTTAGTATTTCCCCATATGATTTTTTGTTTGGTATAAAATTCTCCCAATACGATTGCACCAAAATGATTTCTTCGACAAATAATATTCGGTATTACTACTTCACAAATTATACAGTCGATTTAAATTGAAAAAGTTAAAATTGTACTGTCTGACAAATTACTCACCAAATGCATATTGTTTAAAGTTTTTATCAAAAAAAAAAAGGTTTTATATGAGGAAAGTAACACTGAAACTGTATTTTAACATTTTTATCTAATAACTAGAGAATTTCACATAAAATCTTTAAAACTAATTTTCTCAAACAACCAATCATAAGCTAGTTAGCTACCTTACATTTTTGAACAAAAAAGAAAATAAAAAATCTACGCTTAGTCAATTCCCGGTTGAACCGGTCCCGGTTCTCTGCCTCGAAGCGGGCAGCCTATGACAATGAAAATTTGTCAAAAGAGAGTTCACCGCCAAAAGTTCCCTTCCACGATGGAGTATGAACGGCGACTTGAAGCGGCGGCGAAAATTATACTCGAGAAGGAGGCGAACTCGAGCCACCCACCTCCGGATTGTAGAGAATTTGGGGTCACGGCAACTCTAAAGCCTCACCAAGTCGAAGGTGTCTCTTGGCTTATACGGAAATATATACTCGGCGTCAATGTCGTTCTCGGTAGGTCTTCGAATCCATTTCAGATTCTTCTTTGTGGATTTAGGATAATTCGACTAAGAAAATGCAAAGTCAATGTAACCGAACTTGGATTAATTCATGTATGTATTGATTCTAATTGCAGGAGACGAGGTACTGCTATGGTTTTTTGAAATGTTGTATTTGTTCTCTTTGATTGTGTGTGTGTGTTAGTCTAATCGAGGAATTGGACCAGATGGGATTGGGAAAGACTCTCCAGGCAATTTCTTTCCTGAGTTATTTGAAGTTTGATCAAGGCTTGCCAGGGCCATTTCGTGAGTCAACGAGATCTTCTTGTCACATTTGTCTTAATTTCTTTGGTTAATATGTATAGTATACAAATTGTGATGTCATATGGGTTAATTTGGCAGTGGTGCTATGTCCCTTAAGCGTAACGGATGGTTGGGTTTCAGAGATTAATAGGTTCACTCCAAATCTTGAAGTTCTTAGATATGTTGGCGATAAGTATTGCCGTCGGGATATGCGTAAGTTAATGTTTGATCATATCAAGAAGAGTTCTAAGGTGAGTTTTGAACTTAGTAATTGAAATAGTAAAGTGGGTTACTTCTTATGAACTTGGGTTTGGAAGTTGTGTGTATTATTTATATATCCTTGTTTTATTTTGTTTTCAGGGACATTTGTTACCATTTGATGTGTTGCTGACAACATATGACATAGCACTGGTGGATCAGGACTTTCTTTCTCAAATTCCTTGGCAATTTGCTATAATTGATGAAGCTCAAAGACTCAAGAATCCCAACAGTGTATGGTTCATTTTATGACTAACTATACAATCCATTGACTTGTGCACTGAATGATAGATCATTAGTTGCTAGATGTCAAATGGTTTTATTGTACCATGATTTATTAGACACCCTCTTTAGGCTTCTATAGTTAAAACCTGTTTGGTTAGTATTTTTTAGGTTGTACGTGGCTGTATGAACATTTGATCCTGAGCAATCATCTAAGATAAAAGTTGGCTATGTCACAGGTTCTGTATAACGTCTTACTTGACCAATTCCTCATTCCACGACGTCTCTTGATTACTGGCACACCTATTCAGAACAACCTTACCGAACTTTGGGCTCTGATGCATTTTTGCATGCCACTAGTTTTTGGGACACTGGACCAGTTCCTTTTCACATTCAAAGAGCCTGGGGAATTTTTATCAGGTTCGCTTGCATTAGCCATATAGTGCGCTGCGCACTCTGACATTTTTGTGTAGATATTCATTCGGAAGATGTAAAAGGTCTCAACTACCATGTCCGTTCCCTCTGTGTTTAAGCAGGTCTTGATGTATCTAATGACAAAGAAACATATAAGAGTCTGAAGTTCATCTTAGGTGCCTTTATGCTCAGGCGTACAAAATCTTTGCTCATTGAGTCTGGAAATCTGGTGTTGCCACCTCTCACGGAGCTAACTGTGTAAAGTCTTGTACCTTGTATTGCTAATCCTTTCCAATAAAAGTATCTGCAGGTTCTCTATTTATATCGTATGATTATCTCATTGTTCTGTATTTTCATTATAGAATGGTTCCGCTCGTCAGTCTTCAAAAGAAAATATATACTTCCATATTGAGGAAAGAGCTTCCAGGGCTTCTCGCACTGTCTTCCGGAGGAAATCATACTTCTTTGCAAAATATGGTGAGTTAGTTTCTGATGTTTTTTATCATGCGGCTCAATTTGTTTCATGAATTGCTTTTGTTATATTTAGTGGAAGATATGTGATTTTTATTTATCTCCCAATCTGTTTCCTTCAACAGGTAATACAGCTAAGAAAAGCTTGTAGTCATCCTTACTTATTTCCAGGTATTGAACCGGAACCTTTTGAAGAGGGTGAACACCTTGTTCAGGTATCCAACTGTTTACTACTATTCAAAAATTCCTCCTACATGTTTTCATTGAATAAAAGTTTTGTTCATTAACAATTGCGTTCTGACAGGCGAGTGGTAAGCTTTTAGTTTTGGATCAACTTCTTAAGAGGCTCCATGATATTGGACATCGTGTCCTCCTATTCTCCCAAATGACTTCAACACTCGACATTTTGCAGGTTTAATTATAAAGCTGTATTCTTTTCTATAACCGTTAGTGCAGCACAGAGTCCACTGACAATGTAACTTATACTAAATACAGGATTTTATGGAGCTTCGTAGATATTCTTATGAGCGCCTTGATGGATCAGTACGGGCTGAAGAACGTTTTGCTGCGATAAAGAGTTTCAGCACAAAAACAGAAAAAGGATCGGACTCCGAAGCTGATGCAAGCAATGCCTTCGTTTTTATGATCTCAACAAGAGCAGGGGGAGTCGGTTTAAATCTTGTTGCAGCTGATACTGTTCGTTATTTCTGGATTTTTTCCCTTTTATGTCTTGCGTAAATAGATATATCAGCATAGAGGAAGATAAGTATGATTTGTTTCTAGTGCTTATTCCAGGATTTTTAATATGCAGGTTATATTTTATGAACAAGATTGGAACCCGCAGGTAGATAAGCAAGCTTTGCAACGAGCTCATCGAATTGGACAAATCAGTCATGTGCTATCTATAAACCTCGTTACTGAACATACTGTGGAAGAGGTCTGTCGTTGTGTTTCCAAACACAGTCATCAAAAAGTTATCAAAATCTAAACGCGTGTGGTTTCAGGTTATTTTGAGGAGGGCAGAGAGAAAGTTGCAGCTTAGTCATAATGTTGTGGGAGATAATATTGAAGAGAAAGAAGAAGATCGTGGTGATTTGCGGTCTCTAGTGTATGGTTTACAAAGGTTTGATCCTGAGGAGATTCACAATGAAGAGTCTGATAACCTGAAAATGGTAGAAATAAGCTCTCTTGCTGAGAAAGTGGTTGCAATACGTAAAAACGTTGAACCAGATAAGGAAGCAAGAACGTTTGAAATTAATTCGAGTGACACTTTGCGAGGAAATTCATCATCTGCAAGTCTGGATTCCGAGCTTGATGAAGCTTCTTACCTTTCATGGGTTGAGAAATTGAAGGAAGCTTCACGATCAAGCAAGGATGACAAAATTCTGGAGTTGGGTAATAGAAAGAACTTATCTGATGAAAGACATCTGAGAGTTGAGGCTGCAAGGAAAAAGGCAGAAGAGAAGAAGTTAGCCACTTGGGAAGCACACGGTTATCGGTCTTTGTCTGTGGAAGAACCGATTTTCCCTGATGATGTTGACTCCAGCTCAGATGCAGGATCTGTTCACTTTGTTTATGGAGACTGTACAAATCCATCAACTGTCTCTCAAGAGCCAGCAATCATATTCAGGTAAACTTCATTCTAATTGTTCTACTAAGATACCAAATCTCAAGTAGCTCTAAAACTTCCAAATATTGATTTATGGCAGCTGTGTTGACGACTCTGGAAATTGGGGACGTGGAGGAATGTTTGATGCTCTGTCAAAACTTTCTAATACTGTGCCTGATGCGTATCATCGAGCATCTGAATTTAAAGACCTTCATCTTGGAGACCTGCATCTCATAAACATTGATGGTCTGCAACCTCTTTTTTTTTTCTTCTATCTTCCTTTCGGATAATCTAATAACATCATCGGAGTTCTCATGTAATTTTCGTTGTGCAGACAATGATGACCAACAAACCACAGAAGAAAGTAAACCTCTTTTGGTGGCACTTGCAGTTACACAATCTTACAACCCGAGGCGTAAAGTCCCACGTAGTAGCATTTCAATTCCAGACCTTGAACGTTGCTTGGCTAAAGCATCATTCTCTGCTTCTCAGAAATCGGGTATAATCTTCATTGCTTTTTTCAAAGTTTCATATTGGATCTAACAAAAGAAGTGTTCCCAAAGAGCTTAACGTCTGTTTTCCTTCTGGTAATGTCTCTCTTCAAAAGCCTCACTTCACATGCCACGTATTGGTTACCAAGACGGATCAGACCGATCTCAATGGTACAGTGTTGAGCGTCTTCTTCGCAAATACTCCTCCATCTTCGCCGTGAAAATATTCGTGTAAGTTTATCTTTTTTCTTTCACTTCTTCTATTCGATTATTAGAAAGCAAACTCATCTCCGCCATTGTTTGTTGCTTTCTTGCAGGTACTATTACCGTCGATCTTCCTGATGTTTAATCTCACGCCTCAACTTCGTGGGATATTCTGTTTCGAGTCTTTTGACACTGTAATCTACTTTTGGTCGTTTCACTGTTGTAAGGCCTATATTTAGGCCCATTATATCAGCCCATATGTAATTATATAATTAAATATACAAGATAGAGCCTAATCTTATATTCCAATCTTGGTCTCTGTGCCAATGTACACGTGTTGCGCCTTCACTGCCTCTGTTCCACGTTGGTCGTCAAAATTGAAATCGCGCTTTTGTTTTGTTCACAAGGATTCTTTTCCCCGCGGCTTAAGAAAATAATGATACGAATCCATCCTGCAGAAGGTTGCTCGTTGTGCCTATGTTGCGTTTTGATCCCACATTCTTAAAGCTTCAGGTACCTTTTTCTTCTTCCTCAAATTAGATGATTCATTCTTCCTGAATCGGTTCTTCGCAAATTCGTTGGATCTGGTCATCAACTTTGCTGTTTATTTGTCATCGATGGAAAATTAAGGGTTTGGCGTCGATACATAGAGCCTCTGTGTATTCACTTGCATGTCCTCAATTCCTAATATTGCTGGCCCGTTTTCTTATCCTGATTTAAGACTCTTCCCGTTGGATTTCAATTTGGTCACTTCTTCTTTTCTAATTTCGTCTGGGTTTGGTATTTTTTATATATGTTAAGTTACCATCGTTATAATCAGTTTAAGGCGGTGCTTGCTTTTTGTTGCTTTCCGTTTATAGAAACGTGGAGGCTGATTACTACGGTTAGGAACTTTAATTTCGAAATTGATTATTTGGAAAAGCAATCAGAGGCTTAGTCTTTGTAATTCTTCTCTACTTGTTGTTGATTTCTTTCATTGGCAGGAATATAGAAAGGATTTCAGTTGTTTTTCAGAAAGAAATTTGGTCCGGGGAACACATCTCTTGCTTTTATTTTGATTCTGTGCTTGTTTTTGTTGTTAGAAATTGATCAGAATGGGAGAAGCTGGTCATTCCAGAGACGGAGAATCTGCCACGCCTCTAGTTGTAAGTATTTTGGCCTGATGCCTTCCTTTATACTTGTTTTATGCTCATCTTTGATGGGAATCTTTGTTGGAGTCAACTTAACGTTTTCTTGGTATTAAGGTTTCCTATATTAATAGAAACAATTACGTTGATTCAGCTGTGGTTTAAAGAGGATATTAGTAATTTGGTTCTTTATGCATGAGACTGCCTTTCTAATATCAGTGATTTTTTCGGGGTCAGGGCGGTGGAACTGGGGACAATGGGGTTTCACCACAAGTATTTAATTCTTTACCAGCTCTCAACGAAGCTGCTTCTTATATAACCCAAGCAACGTCTTACTTGGGCAGCTGTTTTTCTGACTATTCAGGTACCCTTTCTTTTTCCCTGTTGATGTCATACTCAGCATGCAATTACACGTTCATCTGCTAGGCTTTCATGATGGAAAAATAAAGGCATCGCAGATATATTATGGCTTTATTTCACTATGTAGCGACCTCTTCACCGTAACATAATTTAGGCTTTTGCTTATACTCTTTTCTTCCAATGTTTCTTCAGTAGAATATGGTGGCACGGATTCGTGTAATTCTATTTCCCACCCCCATGAGTTGATACAATCAACATCAGGAGTTGACGGAAATTCCCCAGTAAGCGTTTGCATTTCTCCTGCTGAAAGGTGTTCAACTTCTTCAGAGGCATCTACATCTGCAGCCAACAGCCCATCAAGGGAATCTACAGAGACTCTGTCGCAGTCATCAAATGCAATAGTGACATCAAATCGATTAGGGCTAAATGGAATTTCGATGTTCCAAGGGTATGTATTTTTTGTATGATAGAAGACAAGTTCCCCAACTAAGAGAAATAATAAACGCCAATACTATAAAAGTGTGAAACTGAAGCATTACAATAATCTCTGTACACTACTTCATCTTGTGAAGTTTTCAGCATTTGGGTAATTGATCTATTAATCTTTTATCAGGCTCCTTGAGCGAGCACGACGGACTGTCCGTGGCTCGGCAGATGACATAGGATGGTTACAGCGTGACCCCGAGATGCCTCCTGTTGAAGATGGAACTGATAGGTTCAATAAAATTCTGGATGACATCGGGTATGGATTGGTTGTTGTTGCATGTTATATGTACTTAGGTCCTAGTAATATGCTGTTTAGCATCCTGTTTTGTATATACTGATGGCTGTGTTGATCGGTTTTTCATTTCCAGGCATGGTGTACACAGGCTTCCAAATACAGTGGTGTACTTGTTGGTTCCAGGTAGTAATTCTTATTCTCTCCTGCCCACCACTTAGACTACATTACTATATATTGTAGGACTCAGAATTTGTTGGAAAAAAACAAAATTTTCAGGTCTCTTTAGCAATCATGGACCCTTATATTTTGTGGATACAAAAACGAAATTCTCAAAGATGGGTTTGGCCTGTCATATTGCAAAGATTCACAGCGAGGTAAGCATAACTAAATCAACTTAATACAGTTACTTTGGGTGTATATCATACTGATATATGGAAAAATGTTTATATATCAGTCTTCGGTCGAGAAAAATGCGAGAGAGATAAAGGAATACATAGAGGAACTCTGTTGGGGATCTAATAAACGGGTTCTACTTCTTGGGCATAGCAAAGGAGGCATAGATGCAGCTGCTGCTTTATCACTATACTGGCCTGAGCTAAAGGATAAGGTTGCTGGGTTGGTATTGGCGCAGAGTCCATATGGTGGAAGCCCAATAGCTACAGATATCCTCCGTGAAGGACAACTAGGTGATTACGTCAATTTGAGAAAGATGATGGAGATTCTGATCTCCAAAGTCATAAAGGTTTGCAACATGTCTATTCTTGATCTAATTAAGTCATGTCAGTTGCATTATATCGTCTTCTTGTGATTACTTGTCAAAATCCTTAGGTTATGTGGAACCGAATATAGAGGTGAGAAACTAGGGATAAACTAAAAATAGCTCTTGGAACATTTACCGCAACTAGCACTATGAGATTTTTTTTTGTATTTATGACCAAAACATGTATATCTAAAACTCCCATACTAACGGATAAACTCAAAGGTATATAAGTAAGTTTTGTGTGAACAAATGCTATAACTTATCCAGAAGGACATATTTGGATAGTTTACATAAACTTATTTTTTTTGTTTGTAAATTCTATTGCTCTGCTGAACTTTCTGATGAATTCTTGGAAAATTGTGAAGGGTGACATTCAAGCTTTGGAAGATTTAACATACGAGAGAAGAAAAGAGTTCTTGAAGAATCATCCACTTCCCAGAGAAGTACCCACGGTTTCATTCCGCACAGAAGCTAGCATTAGCCCAGCAGTTCTATCCACTTTATCACACGTAGCACACGCTGAACTTCCTCTCACAAACCAAGCCGCAAAACTACCAGTGGTAATGCCACTTGGTGCTGCAATGGCTGCTTGCGCGCAGCTGCTTCAAGTCAGATACGGTGAAAAGAATGATGGGCTTGTGACCTGCTGTGACGCAGAGGTTCCTGGCTCTGTAGTGGTTAGACCCAAACGTAAACTAGACCATGCCTGGATGGTTTACTCATCCTTGAACGAGGTTCCTTTAGAAGCTGATGCTGCTCAAGTTTGTGAAGCTCTCTTGACTTTGCTTGTCCAAGTTGAGGAAGAAAAGCAACGTAAAGTCGCCACGAAGATTGATTGATAACGTACTCTTAGAAAGAGATCGTGTTCTTTCTACTTTCGCCTTGAGACGAGACCTTAAATTGTCTTAATTTAAGACTACTGTATATTTGTTTTCTTTATCATCTACAATCCACGCACGTATTATGTCAGCGGAGTGGTACTAATACAAACTGTAGTTCTCATGTCTTTATTTGTATCGAAAAATTGTACTAGAGTTTTGTGATTGTTGAGCGAATTCCTTCAACGAACCGCGGTCGTACGGCTCGGATCGTTCGAGATTCTATGGACGGCCGATGCTTATATCCTGTAGGCGGCATATTATTTATTTCCCAAATTACCCTCCAGATGTTCACAGAATTACGCATCGTACTCGAATTAACTTCAACTCTCTCTCTCTCTCTCTCTCTCACTCTTGTTTATTTTCTGTGAGTGCTGTGTGTTCGCGAGAGTGCTTTGGGTGGGACTTAACCGTTTGTAAACATCTTACAAGGATCAGACAAGGTCTCTGTTTTTTTGTGATAGGATTAGAGTATGGTTGAATTAAAAAAATACCGGTGAGATTAGGGTTTTCTTTTCTTTCTTTTTAATTCTTTGGGAGCTGCGGAGCAATTGAGTCATCTCGGTTGAAGCAATCACGTAGCTTGGATCGCATTTAGGGTTTTCTCATTGGGTGATTGGTTTTGGGATTTGTGTTCGAGTTTTTTTGTATTCGAGCTTCCTCAACTCAATCTGATGATATGAGACAAGCTTAATCCTGTTTGGCGATTCTAGGGTTTTTGAATGGCGAGCACAGGTGAGCCGGACCGTAAAAGGCGTCACTTTAGCTCAATATCGCCCACTGAAGCAGCAGCCGCCGTTAAGAAACAACCTTTCTTTTGGCCCTCCTCCGAGGACAAGGTTCTTTCTTCATCTCCCTTCCCTCCCTTGTGCATGCCCTTTACATATATGTCACCTTTATTCTCGAACTTATCCAATTAATCACTCTTGCTAGATTTTTGAGCTCGTATGTTCATATATGTTTTGGTCGCTATAGTAATCAACCTCGAGTTTTTGGTTTTGAAACATTCTATATCAAGGCACTGATTGTCTTCTTATTGCTTTCAAGATATTAACTCGCTATATGTTGTCGATCTAATCAAGCCATGTAAATTTTCAACCCCTTAGACCATGCCTCGAACTTGGTCTGTGATGGATTTGTAAAGCAATCTATGCTGTTTTGCTATTTCAGAAATTTATATACATTTTCAATTTCGGTTGAACATATCACAGCTGCCGGTTTGTAATAGGGATTCTGTTTCTTAAGGGTTTTGTTTACGTTTGATTTCAGCTTGATACTGCAGTTCTTCAGTTCCAAAATCTAAAGCTGTCGCAAAAATTAGAGGCTCAGCAGGTCGAGTGTTCTATTCTTGAGGATAGGCTTTCTCAGGTCAAGGAAAAACAACTATCTTACGGTTCCAGTTTGAAGACTGTCCATAAGTCTTGGGAAAAGGTAACACTGAATTTGCTTTGGATTCTAACATAACTTGAATTGCTCCTGCCCGCCCTGTCAAAAAAACTGAAAAATACTTAAAGAAGTAAGAAGAACTGATTACAAAATTCCGTTGTTATTCTGGTCTTTTTTCTAAGAGATCTAATTAGTGCTTTTGTAGCAGCTTACATCTGCAGTGGAATCATGCTCTGTTCGTGTGAGTGATTCAAGCAGTGGAGCTCATAGGTTTGTAAACAAGGAGGGTATGAACAGCTTGGCCCGCATCTTATTTGTTCTGTTAGTGCTAGGATCTAGTTAAAATTTGGTGTTATATGTGACAAATATGACTTTTTTAAAGTTTAACTTAAAATTGCTATGCAGATGGGTCGTCTCCGGCCGTGAAAGACGATTTCATCAACCGGTTACTCGAAACCGGTGCCACTGAGAGCTCCTCATCCAATATCTGCTCGAATGGGATGAAAGAAAATAGAGTGAATACGTCAAGCCAGTTGACGCCAACCTTGTATAACCTAGTAGCCACGACCGATGATTTGAGGTGTCGGAAGGATGAATTATATCCTGCAGTTCTCAGAACCGGTCTTGATAAAGGTATGACTTCTACTGCAATCGATTGTCAGCTCTTGTCATGGTCTTTATCACATATTAGTATTAACCCTGGTCTTTTATGGAATTGCTTTCTTTTCTAGATTTGTGCGGCCAGCTAGCGCTGAATGAGTTGGAATCAGAAATTAAAAGTTTCAGAGTGGATCTAGATGATGTACTTGTGAAGTTCAAATCACTTTCGAGAGAATTGCAGAGTCATCGCGATGCTGATGCTAAAGTTAGAGCAGACCTTAAACGAATAAGAGGTAGCTACTTAGTCTCTTCTCATTCAAATATTTACTGTTAAATGCACTCTTTTTTTATCGGCAATCTTTACATGGACATCGTAATAAGGTTGTATTCATATGCGCGTGCCTTGACAGAAAAAGGTCAATCTAAATACATGGAAAGCTACTGAAATTATATCCCGCTTTTGATTGATGAGGATAAGTGTAAGTAGAGGTGATAAAATTGTGAAGCTTCCATTTCCACGCCTGCGTATTTATGTGCTGCACTGCTCAGGTGTTTAACAGCCATGATAGGATTTATATCATAGAGATTAAGATTTAAGAGAGAGATTAAGATCAGAGGATATAAAGATTAAGACTGGAAGAAAACCTCTTTGATAGAAAAGCTGGTAATTCTTTGAGAATGACCTTTTTACCTTAAGATGTAAGATTTCAATCCTGAAATAGTCAGTAGCCAGTTAAGAGATTCAACAGAGTTGAATTTATTTTAGTTTACATGTACGCTTAAGGATTAATGCTTTTCGACTGTAGTATGAACTGACATTATATTTTATTTGGTCTATTCGAAGGGGACCTAGAGGATGAGGTCGTGGAGCTTCAACAGTGTAATGGTGACTTGTCAGCACTAAGAGCAGAAAGGGATGCAACAGCAGGGGCGTTTTTCCCAGTGTTGAGCCTTGGAAATAAGCTTACTACCAACGATAGGGAAAGGGATAAACAAAGGGATCTGCAGGACATGGAAGCAGTTCTGAAAGAATTAACGGTATATTTGTTTTTCTGGTATTGTGTTTTCATTGGTAATGCTTTGAGTCTTGGTTTGATAACAGCCTGCATTTTATAGGTCCTGGCATCAGGCAGGCTACAAGAGCTAAAAGATCTTCATGAGGAGAGGACAAAGATGCTTGAGAAAATGAGTAATTTACAGGTCAGTGTATGATCCAATTGGGGTATCTACTTGTAAGTTTATTTTTGCAAGAATTTTGATATATGAAAACTGGTGGAATGTAGTTTCTTCGTATTGATAAAACTGATATAAGAGTTTTCTAACAGAACAAGTCAAAGTCTGTGAGGTGCATCTCCTCTTCTCAAGCCTGCCTTTCTTTGAAAGACCAGCTAGAAAAATCTAAAGAAGCAGTTTTCCAGTATATGGCTTTGCTTGAGAAATTGCAGGTTATATCTGGATTGCGATTTTCATTTTCTATCTATCTTTATAAAATTAATGTTGTATATTCGGTTGTGAAGCGTTCCTCCATTTGAAATTTTCAGGTTGAAAAAGATAGTATAGTCTGGAGGGAAAGGGAGATGAATATAAAAAATGAACTAGTTGATGTTTCTCGAAGGACTTCTGCTGTTGTTGATTCTAGAATGGCTTCTTTAGATGTAGAGATACAGAAACAACTTGATGAAAAAATGCGAATCAAGACTAGGCTGGGAAATATATCAAGAGAGCGAGGTCACAAATTGATTACTTTGACTTCCAATTCTGTATCTCCCACCCAGCCCTGTTTCCCTTTGGAGTCTGATTAAGTGATTCGTATGTCAGGTAGAAAAGAAATCTTTGCAGATATGAAGGCATTAATTTCTTCGTACCCCGAGGAAATGAGTTCCATGCGAAGTCAATTAGACAGTTATAAAGAGACTGCTGGAGGTATTCATTCTCTGCGGGCTGATGTACAGTCCCTCTCTGGGGTTCTATGTAGGAAGGTGGGCAATAATCTTGAACAATGACTGTATGCTGTTACAGTTTATCGTCTTCTAACTTAATAAGCATAATTGGTGAACAGACAAAAGAATGTGAAGCATTGCATTTGAGATCAGCTGATTATGCTTCTCAACTAGGTGACCTGAATGCTACGGTATGACGGATTACATTTACGTTTTTCAGTGTACTACCCATCACTTATATGTTGACGTTGTTGATATTGGTTATCGTAACTTGCATAATGTCAACCTTGTTTGGATATATATTTCTTGGAAAAAGTATTGTGAAAAGACGGATTAGCAATTTTGAATCTTCTTAAATGTCATGCGAAAAGGTAGTTGTATGTTCTTTACTTTTCAAGTAATTTGGGTCTGTTATGCAGGTTCGTGATTTGAAGAACAGTCATGAGGAGTTAAAGTTGTTTCTGGACATGTATAAACGTGAGTCCACTGATTCGAGGTAATCACAATTATATGTAACAAATCCAGTGATCGATATCCAAGATTTGAATTCTTAGAAAAAAGTTTCCTTAACTTTCCCTCCTACGTGGACGAATATGTAGTTAAAAGTTTGTTGTTATTTTTTCTTACGTTTCTGAAGAAAGTTATGTTCACTTTGCCAGTTTATCCTTCACAGCTTTCAATATCTATTCTATTTACAGTTTCATCAGAAGAACACACATTATTCTTCAGAGCTTATGTTCCATTTGCCAATTTATTCTTCACAGCTTTTGGATGTGTTAGGATTTGTTCATCTTCTTTTCTTGGTTGAACACACATTATAAATATAAGCTTGATGCATTGCCTTAAGCATCACTGTGGATATTGTGCTGTGGCAGGGACATAGCTGAAGCCAAGGAACAGGAGTACAGGGCTTGGGCTCATGTTCAGAGTCTGAAATCCTCCCTTGATGAGGAGAATCTGGAGCTGCGCGTTAAGGCAGCAAATGAAGCTGAAGCAGTTTCCCAACAAATGTTGGCTGCTGCGGAAGCGGAGATTGCTGATTTAAGGCAGAAAATGGATGATTGCAAACGGTAAATAAATAGAACTCGTTTTATACTGCATATGGCATTCCTCTGCAATTTATAAGACACAATTCATATTCATTGACATCTTTCTACGGACTGTTCCTCCGTAGGAATTCTTTGAGACAGTTTTTTTTTATAAGGATAGGTCTTCTCTGTTTCAGGGATGTTGCCAAGCATTCTGATATCTTGAAATCTAAACATGAAGAACATGGAACATATCTTTCTGAAGTACAGGTTGGCTTATGAAATTTATTGTGTTCTTTGTTCTTAACACATTTTAAAAACCTTGATGTTGGGTATCAATTTACAGTAACTATCTTCTTTTAGACAATTGGAAGTGCCTACGAGGACATTGTACCGCAAAACCAACAGCTTCTGCTTCAAGTTACAGAGAGGGATGACTACAACATAAAGGTATTGAGTCCAAACTATTCTTGTTCCTCTATCTGAGTTATCTCTGTAACTTCAGACTTACATGTATATCTACTAGTGTTACAATTAGTTGGTGATTGGTGGATTGTGTTAATGGGCATGGACCAATTTCTGTTGTTTGCTTATATGGTTTGCTAGAATATCATGAAGTAAGGATGGTTTGTTACTTGAATCCGACTATGAGATGTATTTTTTACTCGCCCATTGTTGTTTCAGCTTTTCTTGGAAGGCATAGCTTCAAGGCAGATGCAAGATGCTCTTCTTATCGATAAATACATCATGGATAAGGATATACAGCAAGGCAGTGCATCTGCCAGTTTCCTATCCAAGAAATCCTCAAGAATTGAAGATCAGGTATATCTGTGTGTGCCTGTATACTCAAGTTGTAAGCCTCCTTATTGTGAGACTTTGACTTGAAGGTGTTTTTTCTTGCAGTTGAGGTTCTGCACAGATCAGTTTCAGAAACTAGCGGAAGATAGGTATCAAAAGTCTGTTACTCTTGAAAGTCTCCAAAAGAAACGTGCAGACATTGGGAATGGCGTGGAACAAGCTAGGTCAAGGCTGGAGGAGTCACATTCTAAAGTTGAGCAAAGTCGGGTGGATTATGGTGCATTGGAATTAGAACTGGAAATTGAAAGGTAAATCAATTGCTCCCTCCATCTTCTCCATCCTTCTTATAGTCTCATAAAAAAGTATTGGTGATGAAATTATCATTCTCTACTGCATAAATCAGGTTCAATAGGAGAAGGATAGAGGAGGAAATGGAAATAGCCAAAAAGAAAGTTTCTCGCCTTCGATCTCTCATAGAAGGATCATCGGCTATTCAAAAGCTCCGACAAGAACTAAGTGAATTTAAAGAAATTCTGAAGTGTAAGGCCTGCAACGACCGCCCAAAGGAGGTAAAGACTCGCTGCTTTCCATTCTTTAGATATCAGCAAGATGCTCAAATCATGATCGTCTGATTTTGGTTTGAATCTTTAATCGACTGTGTGCGTGCTGATTGGTTTTGGTCTTTTGTCTTAATAAACTAGGTCGTGATCACGAAATGCTACCATTTGTTTTGCAACCCATGTGTGCAAAAGCTCACAGGAACCCGACAGAAAAAGTGTCCAATATGTTCAGCAAGTTTCGGACCTAATGACATTAAACCTATCTACATATGACCGCACCAAAACTCTCTGAGCATGATGTATGATGAAACTGTGAACCACAGGAGCTTCTTCTCATATAGATAAACATTAGATCTCTCTGTAAGTATTACTCTCTTTGTTGAGAAAAGTCATGAAGAATTATTGGATATGGCAAATCAGAGATTTTGAGGAACCATTGTGGGATTTTTGATAATGTGATAGAGAATAGGTAAGAGTCTTTAACACTTTTAGGGTTTGTTATGTCTTTGGTGATCCTTCCTTTTTATTTGTAACTTGGAACTTGGTTTCCGCAATTGATTTTTACATTTTTGTTTTACATTTGTTGTATTTACCAAAACGTATGTTATTGTCAGTAATGTTCATTTTAGATAACATGTGGTACAATTGGGGATGAATCTCTTACATGTGACCCGATTTGTTTTTTGGAATCTTCAAAAGACTAAGATACTGCGAAGCATATGATTCGGGATGGTCTTTCACAATCGTACGTAGACATTAGATATATTGGTGATGCATCTCTAATGACCTTAAATATAAGTGAATGTACTAGTGTTGTGTTTTTCTCTGTAGTTACGGCTCTAACGAAACTCAGTACTTAGATTGGAAGAAGTATTTCCTTTTTATTGTTTGTTTTTTTGTCTCAAGACATGATCATTGGTATTGCCGCACATGCTCTTTTTCTCTTTTTTCCTTCCTTTAAAAAAATGGCTGAGAGGTGAGAAGGAAGAGTTAAATATTAAAACCAATATGCTCTTAATTATTTTCTTATTGTTGTTATTATTCTTCTGCTACTGCTTTCAGTTTGGTCTTTCAGTCTTTCTAATTGCTTGCTTTTTCCTTTTTTTAGCCACTTTATTCCCAAAGATAAAGATCACATGTTTTAGCTCCATTCTGGTTCTATCTCTCGATCTATATATACATATGTATGTCACTAATTAGATTAAATATTCATAAGTGCTCAAAGGTATAAATGTGTTTGTGTTACGAACAAGATATAATAATTAAATCCGTTTTTATAGCAAGGGAATTCCCCACTTTATAACAATATATAAGAAATATTAATGTAAATTATTCTGTAATATGTTTTCCATGTTCTTTTGTTTTTGTTAAAAATATGTTTTCCTTGTTTCTGTTATAAATCTGAAAGAAAAATTAATATATATACGTATATTTATACATGAACAAAGCTATAAAAGTCTGAGGATAATTCATATAGCTATACGTATATGCTATAAATGTTTTTTTTACACGTACGAAAAATATATTTAAATTTTCAAAAGATTCAAGATATAACTATGAGTAGGACTTGATATATTTTATTTTTAGTCCTTAAATTATAGTATTTAAAACTGAAAAAAACATATTTTTAAAGCCAAAATATATAATTCTTAAAATACATTTTTGAAACATGTTAAATAGATACATCAGGTTTTGTTTTGTTTTTCGTAAAAGTATAAGAGAAAGATAATATGCTTAAATCATAAAGAGTGAAAATAAGGTTACATATATAAATAAGTGAGAGAGATAGAGACTGTGTCAACCTGCATCTTCTCTTTTAAAAGCATAATATTGACGAAAGAGGAAAACAATCATACACTTAGTATCTAATGGCTTTTCCCTAAAGCACTCCATTTTCTTCAATCATGTTTTTTGGTGGAACATTATTTCTTTTATATATATACACACAATAAGTGAAGTTTTTTTAGATCTTACAATTTTATTGTACTTGTTGAAATTAATATATAGCTTGAAATCATATAAAATTGTGTCGACTCAACAGTGTCTCCAAACATTGACATCACCATTACCAAGATTATTCACGAGAGACAAGATCTGTTTCAGATCAAATAATTGTAATTTTTTTTTTGATATGAATGTAAATATTTCATTAAAATGAAAAAGGTTAGGACTTACAATTAAGTAATTCCTATACATTGGTTTTATGCCAAAAAACAAACAAAAAACATGAAAGCAAATAACAATCAGTCCATTGACGTCAACAAAAACAGTTACGAATTTGGAGTTAATGAAGTG
>OVAQ01000597.1:0-28466 GCA_900406345.1 Erysimum cheiri
TGTCGCCAGCGACATCTAAACGAACAGGGCCGTAGCAACAAGAGAGTAGTAGCAAACCTCCCTTGTAAATTGCACGGTGGTGTACTTGTTGTCAATTCCAGAGGTACCCTCAAAGACCTGTGAGAAGCAAAGGAACACATGTAGTTGAGAGAGTATATAAAGAAAACAAAGTAAGGTAATGGGGTGTGGCAGAAAAAGCTGGATCTAATAAAAAGTTGCATGATTAACATATTGATATTCATATAATAACCAGAGTTAAAGAAAAATAATGAGGAAACCTGAACAACAGCTTTCTCCCCATCAACTTCAAGAACTTGACCACGTCGAGTAGTTCCATATATCCCCAAGACGAATGTTGACAATTTCTTGGTATTTAGGTCCCTAAGTTATATATATATAGAGAGAGAGAGAATGCATCGGATTGGAGTCTCAAGAAAACCACAAATGAACAATAAGTAAAATATACCTTAACTTTTTCAAGGATGACAAGAGGTCCAGCAACACCAGAGACCGTTCTATACTCTGCAAGTTTAGGAAGCAAACAATATATTTAAAAGCTGTTGGAGGATGATGATCCGATTCCAAATTCCACAGGCGCTACTTACCCATTCCGATCTCCAGGGCACCTTCCTCCATTTCGAGGTTGTTTTCAGCAGCGCCCATTTCTTGATCTTCACAAAATCAAAACGAAAATGAAGTCATTGATCATCATGACAATGTACTTAATTCAAGATCGGAGATGGAATGGATGGATAATGCTTCAGGTATCAGTAATTTGGAGATCGGAGAGACGATTTTTTACCTTAAAAATTATGATCCAAAGAGAGAGAGAGCCGGCTGAGATCTATCGTCGACTATATATCACTTGTCCAATCTTAATACAGTATTATTTTTAAAATGGTCGGACATGATCAAATATACATAACTTTCTCTTTTTTTGTGTTTATGATGTTTACCATGTTCAAATTAGGGAATAAATCTCTTGCTCTTACTTGTACCGTAGTTGCAAAACTGAAAAGATATCCGACAATCAGGCTAGCAAAATCAAGTTAACTAACTTACGAAATCAGCTCTAACTACACTCTCTTCTTCTTCCTTGTACGCGTCGTAAATGGAGTTTAGGTCAAAGAAAGTCCATCCGTATGAGTCTTCCAAGACTGAACATGCGTTTGAAGCATGTCGAATAGCAACCTAACGAGTGCTTCTGGATCAGATTCAAGCATACATGAGAAGCAACTTAATTATATATGTATCAAACAACATATACCTTTCTATCAAGCTTGAGCTTGACAGAGACAACATCTACGGATCTTAGATTCAAGACTCTCAGGAACTCCTCTCGCTTACACAACGCTGCACTAAACAAGGCTAAACCCAAAAGAATCAGTCTCGTCGTCAAAAAAGAAGATATCAAGACAGAGGGAGGACTTTTATAAAGTTTGACCTCTTCTTGATGGTTTCTTGGAGAATGGAGATTCTTGCAGCTAAGATGACGGCATCAGCCTCGTACTTATCTCTGCCACAGACGACTTGTGTGACATCACCAGAGTCATCATCGCTGAGGATGAAGTCCGTCACAGGCTTATCTCTGAGGAATCTGCAACCTCTTTCCTTGAGAGAGTCAGTCCAGGGATTGAAGATCATCTCCCTCACCGTCCCTCGGCACCACACCATGTCAAAGTCTTTCTGATGAGAGAGGATGAGGTAATAGAAGAGCGCAAGCGTAGCAGCCGCGCTGCACTGCTCAGGTGGAGCAAACAGACCCACCTGAAGCAATGGCCTTAGGATATTCTCGTACAGACTCTCTGAACACCCAAACTGCTTAAACAACTCCCTTGCCGTCACTATGCATAAGAGAACACAACCTTACATCATCAAAGCTGAAGCTCTCAAACGAAACAGAGTCATTCACAGAATAAGCTTTCAATGAAACAGAGTTGGGACTCTTCATGCGCACCTGAATCATACTTCCTCCAAGCTGCATCCGTGTTATCAAAATCGATAACTGCATAATGAAGAAGATCCTTGAAATTTTGGGTTAGCTAGGAAATATCAGTAAGATTAAGGAACATATGGTCTTATTACAACTTGCCTGCAGCCATTAGAGGAAGGGATGATATCTTGTCTGCTAAAGAGAGCCGAGAAAACTGCAGAATTAACAATGGTAATTAAGAAATGACTCATCATGAACAAGAGAGAGACAGGGGAAATATCTGACTTACTTGAGAATAGTATAGAGTCCCTAAAGGAGTTGGCAACTGAGGAAGCTCTTGAAAAACAGGAAACTCAACCTTGAACACAAAAAACAATTTCATCATTAGAGATTTCTTGCTTCATAAGAAACAGAGGGGAAATAGATGAATACCTGTAACTCTTCTCCAAAGTACTGAGCAGATCTTGTCCAGGTTGTGAAAGGTTTGAGTCCGAGTTGATCAACCAAGGAAAATATGTTTCGATTCGGATACCAGAACCCTTGTTGCACCGATCACATGTATCAGTTGTATAAACGTAAAACTAAAAGGTAAGTTATATGTAAAATGTGTTATGTGTACCTTGGATCCCGACATCATGAGGACCAGGGCCATCGTCAAGAACTGTGACATCAAAGCCCTAACAAGATCTCGCAGTTAATATAAAATGAGCGCAAATGAAGTTTGAGATGAGAATAACACTGTAAAAGTGACCTGGTTACAGAGATGATGAGCGGCACCAAGGCCAGCCCAGCCAGAACCCACGACAACGACCTTCTTCTTCTTATTCACGGTGACTCCTCCATCACCTTGGGCTCTGCTACATAGTCTACTCCGGCGCACGGGACCTTGTACTATAATTGGATTCAGGCTCCCACACCACAACATCATTATTACCCCCACAATCTTTCTTCTCGTGTTTCGTATGTGCTTTAAACTTTGTGGGTATATGTGGTGATGTGTGGGTAATGCCATGGCCACAAACATAGACATCATAAACAAAATTTTGTATTACTTTTTTTTTTCTAAACATATATTAACATTTATTTTTCTTAATTATGCAGATTCTCTTTAGAATGCTTATTTTTTTCAAGAATACTAATAACATTTTATTTTATTTTTGGGCAAAACTAATAACATTTTTCTTACAAGCAAAAATGACACAATAAAAGAAAGAGAAAGACATGGACCACAAATAGATTACATGCCAAAACAAAAACAAAAAAAAGAAACAAAAAAAAAGGATTATCCATCCATTTGACATATTGTATGTTTTTTTTCCGATAAAATGGACAAATTGTAGTTATCAAAGATGAAAACAATGAATGAAATTATTTAGGTGAGTACAAAAAAAACAAAAGAAAGCCGAATTCTTTTGCTTCTAATTGTGAAATTGATAATCGTTACATATAGGTCTATCTACCGTCCGCCGTTCCAATCTGACGGCTGTCATACAAGCCGTACAATTTGGACTCAATCTAACGGTGGAGATCATAAATCCCTGAAAAATCTATCTAACAATTTAGTTAGTTACCTCTTAAGTTTTATTTTTTTGGGTGGAAGAAGAAAGAAATGGCAACCGCAGCTCTCTCCGCCGCTCGACCCAACCGCCTTAACTCATCCTCCTCCGATGTTCCTCTTCACCCGCTCCATCTCCCTACCAAGCTCCAATTTCCTTCCGGGAAGACTCAGCTCTGGCGCTCCGCCGCTATTCTCCTACCTACGCGGCGGCGATGCGCTGCGCCTAGAGCTAGTTCTCGCGCCGACGATTCGCCGCCGTTCGATATGTCTGTCGAGACGGCGCTTAAGGTACTCGGTGTCTCTGAAGGAGCTTCCTTCGACGAAATACTCCGCGCCAAGAAGTCGATCCTTGCTTCCCGTAAGGACGACCCCAACGCCATCTCCCAGGTGATTGTTTGCAAAAATTTCAATCGAATTGAAGGTTTCTCTTGTTGAAGATTGATTTCTCGAATTTCAGCTATTATTGTCTACCGAAGTTTCTAAATTTTGGTTAGGTTTCCATTACTAGTGCTGGAGTTTAAGCTTCCAAATCAGTCAGGGAATCATCACTATAAACTCATAGGTAGCTTCTTGCTCTAGAGCCTCACTGTCATTTTGTCCCTTTTTTTCTCAGGCCGAGGCTGCATATGACATGCTGCTGATGCAGAGCCTAAACCAACGCCGAGCAGGCAAAGTTGTAAGCAACAACATTCGCTACGCTGATGTTAAATCTAGTAACCCTCTGGGAACTGGTACTGTGTCTCAGTGGTTGAAGAATCCACCTGTCTCTGTTGATATGCCATCCACCAGCGATCTGGGAATACAATCTGGAGTCTATGGAGCCATGATGGTTTTGACTTACGTTAACGGGAGTTCCATAGAGTCTTCTGGGATGCCTTATGCCGGTGCTGATGTTCCTGGACTTATATTGGCTACCAGCTTCGGAGCTTCCTTATACTTCATGACCAAAAAGAACGTCAAGCTAGGTAATCATAACTTCCTTCCATCTTTTCCTGAGCTCACCACAATCGACCAACTCTCATTCAGCTTTGTGTGTTGGTGCAGGGAAAGCTGCTGCATTAACGGCAGGAGGGCTAGTGGCAGGTGCAGTGGTGGGATCGGCTATAGAGACCTGGCTGCACGTTGATGTTGTCCCGTTTCTTGGTCTCCACTCTCCAGCCGCAGTCGTGAGTGAATTCATAGTCTTCTCTCAGTTCTTGGTGTCTCTATGCTTACGGTAGAACTTAGTACATTGACTTCTGCATATTTGCCTCAACCTGTTACGCTGGTATATGTACTCCGTTTATATAGCGTTTTTGTACAGAACACTCAAAGTAAACAACTCCTCCCAACATCAGTCTTCATGCTCAGAAGCGATTCCTTGGAAATTTGAAGTTTCTGTTGTGTAAACCAAATCAAAGAGCTTCATCGACAGATTTGTAAACTTAACAAAAAAGCCAAGGCGGAAACAAAGAAGAGTAATAACTCTTGTAATCATTCTTTTTCCAGTTGGCACCTGCTAACACACAGTTAATAAACAAAACTAGCAGTTGCAGGCCCACACAGAGTTAATCACTACAGCTATATATACTAATTATAGATCTTGGAACGAATATGCTGAAAAACTGATTCAGGAGCCATGGTAACTGGTAAGCTTCTGTTGGCATGGTGCAAGGCGCAAGGCACCAGGGTCTTCTTAACATTAACTACTAAATCAGGCGTTCTATAACTCAACAGGAGTACACGCATCACAAACAAGAGATGCCTATATCGGTTGTCACCTCACGAAGAGCATCAGCATAAGAACTCATGTCTGTGAGTATAACAAGGACATGCTTGCCACATTCATATGCCCAATACAAATACTGAGCCGTACTGAGAGCAATACGAGGAGTGATGATACTCAAGGCAGCCTCACACTGGCTCACAGACACGGCAGGCCTCTGCCTCGGCTCACAAGGTTTGCAACAATGACCACTGTGATATTGTGTGGAAGTGGCGGTGGACCCCTTGGTCAAACTTTTTTCAGATCAGAGTATCACATATCCGCTTCTTCGCTGTTCACCAGCCACTTTGCAATTCCCTTCAATCACATTTATAGAATATGATCATCTCAAAGCAAGATTGCGATTTGCGAGGATTATCGTGAACAATGTCGACAACTTCTTGGTTGTTCAAGTGTTTCCAGAGAATAACGCAATCAAGCGGCTGCAGCTGATGCACTGTGGTCGAAGGCTCTACACTCAGTATCGGTTTACGGAATAGTTCACACAAACAGAGTTTGGTAACAGTTCCCTGTTAAACTCTGATCGGTTAAGATGCACATCACCTGTCAATCTTGAAAATTTTGGGACAAAACCTATCACTGTGAGAAAGAAAGGTTGTCCATGGAAAACTTTTGTTTTTTCCCTCGTCTCGTGTCTTCTCAATCCTTAAAGATTCTTGCGAGACCAGACGCATAAAAGACCAACTATGGAGTAGGAGCCAGCAAAGCAACAGTCCTAATTCTATGCCTTGTGGATTTTAAAAAGAGAGAAATGACAGAAAATTCAGGTTGTTTTCTACAAGTTAAAGAAAGTAAGAACCGCATCTTCTTATCAGATAAACGAATCAAACTGTATATCTTGTGTATCTAGGAGTTGATGTGAAAATTAAAAAGAACAATAGTATCTAGCACGCTCGACAATGCATCAATGCGTCCTGTTTGTCACTCCAGGAACCAAATTCAAAACAAGTTGAGAGAAACTGGTCAGATAATCAGGTGTATCGTAGCCACCATTTGGGTCTGTAGGGACTTTTTTTGCAGAATTGAACGAGGACTTTTCTTATAGGCGCCTCTAAGAATTGAATTTCCTTTTCTCTTGCAATGCGTACTTGATTGCAAAAAGCCTTTTTTAGTTAGCCAGGAACCCAGAAATTCAAACAATTTAGTTAGTTTCTCATAAGACAAGGGTGAGTCACCCTGGGTGACCAAACTTCAATTTCCATTTATGTAAGCCAACGTAAGCCATCAATTCTGGTGTTGATATCAACAACATAAGTAATAAAGAAAAGACATTTCCTCAATGCTCAATAAAACACAAGTTTAAGGTACAAAAAGCAACTTATAAGAGGGTCAGTTCAAACCGTATGACCCGACAATGTTGCTTACAGTTTGTGCAAAGGTTCTTGAGGTGATCTTTTTTCCAGGGACATGGAAGGGGTTTGAGACTGCATCCACGTAGGCAGCATGGAACTTCCTGAAGAACTGTAGAATACACAAAAGGAAAATGAAACTCGTCTTCATAGATTGGTGCTAAGAAGAAGTAACAAAGACAAGGTACAAGAGCCAAGTGTTAGTTTCAGAGTTTTGGCTTTGCTAAGAAACAACAGAACTAGTAAATGGTAGAGAAAGAGAATGAAACGTCACAGAAAAACCTTGGTTTGATGCCAAAATAAGTAGGATCTGAGCAGGTGAAAGATACTTACACTTCTGACATCAGTGTCTCTAACATCCAAATCAGTTGTAACCAGTATAAATTTGACTTTGGTATTAGTCAAGTAACCATAGCTGCAGGAGAGGAAGAACCCATTAAAGGACAAGACTAAAATTTCATGAGAGAGAGTGAGAATGTGGCTTACACTTTGTAGTTCACAGTAGGATAGAGCAAGCCAAGAAAAGCCTCGTTGAGAGTCGTACCAGACTTTTTGGGATTGTTCACTGAAGAAACAGAGAAAACGACATCACACTCTTTATATATACGCAACCAAGTTTGTATGTAATCTATAAGATGAAGAATTGCAGAGCAAAGACCCTCAGAATTTGAACAAAAACAAAAGATTGGAATGGATAAAAGGACCTCGCTCTTCGATGACATCGAGGGAGCAATGAACAGTGTGGTGGAGCTTGAGGGCATCGTCGGCATCCGTGAAGCTCTGTATGTAAAGCGGATTGTTCTGTTTTGGATCCATGAAATATTCGAGTCAGAAACTGAAGATCCAATGAACAACATATCAAATTAGAAATCAGAATGTAAATTCGGCGGCAGACCTGGTGGCCGACGACGGCGACGCAAACGATCATCCTCTCCCTTGCAGATCTCCGAATCTCAAAATGGTAAAAGTTCCGACCATCATCATCACTTCAGCCGAAAACAGTCGAAAGTCATTTTAATGGGCCGGGCTTACTCACGTACTTTAATATTTTCTAACTGATCCCCGAAATCCTTATTTATTTAGTAAGGATAGCCACGGCCCACTAATTTCCCAATTTATATAAGATGTCTCCAACAACAGTATTTTACTTTTGTTGTCATGTGAAAATGCATCATCACTTGATAAGAAGAACTAAGAAGTTGCTTTCATTTATCGGTTAAATGATCTCCAAAAAATGTAGGACAAAAAATTGGCATTTCTATCTTCGATTTCTACCCAATAGAGAGACATCTTGTGAAGAATCATGGGAGAATGATAATGAAAAGCCCATTTCAAATATTGGTAATTTTTGGAGTCAGAACTTATTAGATAAGTGAGGACTATAATCTCAAATATCTCTAACACAAACAAAAAACGCATACAGATGGTGAAAACATAGACAGACCCAAATGTGAAATATAGAGAGACAGAGTCATTGGCCGGTTTTGAGTATCTTCCTCTGCCTGAGGAATCTAGCGATCGGAGGAGTCAACGCCATTGTGATCGGAACTCTGATCGGAAACAGCGCTTTATTGCACAAAACCGCCAACGCCAGGGCTCCGCCGGCAGATTTCGCAAGCTGTTTCGTCTTGTTCTCGCTCGTACCCAAACCTTCTTCTTCCACCTTCAAATCGAGGCTTGGGTTAGGGTTTTCCTTGTTTGAGAACCAAGGGATTTGGTACTTGTCCAAGAGCGATTCCACATCGACGTTGTTCTTGATGGCGATGTAGAATCCACTAATCGAGACGCCGGAAACGGAGAAATGGACTCCAAGCGCGACTTTTCCGTACTTCTTCACAATCTCCTTGAGCCGAGTCGCCATCGAAATCGGAGATTTGCAGAATCTTCCAGAAGCGAAGCCGACGCACACCAGATCACCAGCAAAAGGTTTGTTCAACTTCTTAGGGTTTATCTTTCAATTAAAATAAAACCCCTCTTGGCCCTATTTCGGCCCATTTTTAAAGCCCGTTTAAGAAACAATAAATGTCAACAGTGGCGCCTAATGAATTCCAAGAAAATAAAGACTCTTTATTATTAGCTTGGTTACAATAGCAACACTGCAACAGGATGATTGATTCGTTATGTCAATGACCTTCTTGGTCGTGTTTGGCTAATTTTCTTAATAGTTCCTTCTTCATATTTTTCAAAGAAGCAATAAAGAAAGGTCGCCAGAATTGACCAAGTCAGTGTGAGTGGCTGCTACAGTTGGATATCATCACTTGATTATTGAAATGACACCAATTTTTCATGTGATTGTCATTGTCAGGTTATTATTATCTACCTGACCACACCATGTAGTGTCTAGCATATATATTAAGACTAGTTGTAGGAGACCTCTGTCTTCTCTAGATCTCCGTCGACAGTTCATAACAAAACTCCGAATTAAAGCATTTCTTAATTGGATTCCAGGTACTTTTATATTCACACATGATTAATCTATGCAGTGGATTGTGACTGATCGAATTTTTTTTTTGGTTTACCGGCAGGTTTACATACCAATCCGGAGATGGATTTCTTCCATTCAAGAGAGAAGAGACATGTCAAAAGAGCAGGTCAGATTTTTCTTTTGATTATGTTAAATAGAAAGCCAGACTAGATTAGTTTAGATGGTGGCTAAACTGAAGTGATGTCTCCAGGATTGTTCCGTCACAAAACTGCGAGCAAGAGCAACCCGTCGAGCCCTCCTCATCCTGCCGAGGGTCGGTCTCCACCGGCAACTCATTTCGGCATGAAAAGATCAGAATCAGAGTACGCGTTTCCCATCTCCGATGAACAAACCACTCACTGGAAACGACAGCAAGCCTCTGAACGCGTCCCCAATTCCCACCAACGGCCTCCAGTCTACAGATATAGCACGGTACTCTCAACTCTTTGTGATAAGATTTAGAGTTTCTTTCACTTCCTATGGTATTGATTCTTTGCTCCAAACTCCAGCCCGAGCGTCTTAGAGAGCCTGATGAGGATGTGACCCCAAGGAGCAACGCTTCTGGGAGCCCTTTTCAATCTGCCAGAACCCGCACGGTACTCACTCATTGTTTTTTACATTCTCCTGATTCGGAATCCGTAACGAAGTTTGGCCTGTGACTGCAGCCTGATCGCCATAGGAGGTCTGCCGAGTATAGCAAAGAGCTGTACGAGAGAATGTATGATGCAGAGGCCAATGTGAGCCCATTTCACCCCTCCAGAAGCCGCTCTCCAGCTCCCAACAACACGGTACTAATCCTCAATTTTGTTTTAAATTCTTCTGATCTGGTCTGTGTCCTCCACCAAAAACCAAATCTCTTGTATTTACAGCATGACCGTGGAAGAGACTACAGTAGAGAAAGGTATGAAGCGGAGGGCAATGTAACTTGGCGGAACAGCGCTCCTTCGAGCCCATTTCATCCATCCCGAAGCCGCTCACCACCACCACACGCAAGGGTCGGTGGATTCTCTGATTTTAAAGCCTTTATTAATCATTCATTCTCTGATTTTGGCTCTTCTTAGTTGCAGCCTCAAAGATACAACGGGAAAGATCATTTCGAGGGGATGTACGAGGCAGATGCGGATATCACACCACGTAACAGCCCTCCCATGAGTCCTGTTCATCGAACAACGAGCTACTCTCCACCACCGCCATTTTACTCATCCAGCGACGACGAAGACGACAACAATTCCTCCTACCTCTTTCCAGAAATTGCAACTGGACGTCGTTCGAGGGGAGTCTCAGGGAGCAGCACGGTTCGTTCTGATCTCTTACTTACAGGTCTGTTTTACCAAAAAAGTTATGAATGAAATCCAAAATGCTTTCGTTTGTGCAGCCGGTTCACTACAAGTATCAGATCACATCGGTCGAGACTTACGAGCAAGACAGGCAATTCGAGCCGCCGGAGCTGCCGGATGAGTCTGAGAGCTTCACGATGCACGAGATCGCCAAAATGCGCGGACTTCAAAGCTATGAGAGCACCGGCAAGGAAGAGATACAGTTGGCGGTCTCCGAGACTTACGTCTCCGTCGCCAATTACAAGGTGCGGATGAGCGTCTCGGCCACGCTCCAGGCGATCATCGAGAAACACGGAGACATCGCCGCCTCGTGTAAGTTGCAATCCACCTCAACGAGGTCGTTTTATCTCGAATCCCTAGCCGCAGCAGTGATGGAGCTGAAAACGACGGCGTTGAGAGATCTGACGAAGACGCGCGTGGCGGAGATCGCGGCGGTCGTGAAAGACATGGATTCGGTGAAAATCGACGTGACGTGGCTCAAAACAGCCGTCACGGAGCTAGCGGAGGCGGTGGAGTACTTGGGGAAGTACGAGTCGGCGAAGACCGTGAGAGAGGAATGCGATAGGGAAATGACGGCGGGGAAAGTAGAGATGGAGGAGCTGAGGGATGAGCTACGGCGGAGAGAGAAGGAAACGGAGGAATGTAGAGAGAGAGTGACGGCGATGGCGGGTCGGCTAGGGCAGCTAGAGATGAAGGATGTGAGATTGAAGAAGAATCTGAAGCTGTTTGAGAGCAAGGTCCACAAATTCGACGGTGCTCAAGCTCTTCTTCTTGACCTCTAATATTTCATGACAATTAAACCGGTTTAGTGGAGTAAACCGAATTATAGATTTGGCATATTGTATCTACCCATAATTTCCAAAAATTCAAGCATGTTGGAACCCGCCAAAACACGAAGAAACAATTGAAAATCTTTGGGAAAGTTGGTGTAAGCTATATCATCTTCTTTAAGGAGATTGCTCCAATGTCGCTTTAGAGTTATTTGAGATTGAGGGATGGTTAGACATAAACTAGTAACCTTCTCTCTGAAAAATCCCCAAACTCCAATATCAAGTGGAGGTAGCTACATCATCTTACACCATGGATTGCCAATTAATTACCTTTGCACAAGTCTTTCTTGCAAAAGAGATTCATACTCATTTATAATTCTCGTAGTAGGCGATTATGTCTAAACGTTGTCCATGTGTGATAGTTGAATTGGTATTTGTAGTCCTCTCTCTCGACCGCTTTCATTGAAAAACAGTTGGTAAGGTCACTTTTACTACTGCGTTGATTTCAATTTCCTGGTTTGGTCGTTAAATGCTATGGTTTGGTTTTGGTAGCGTGTTAAATACCTTCTTTTTTTTTTTGTATTTGGGCTGCCGGAAGAAGCTGGGCCTTTAAAAAGGAATCTGTTGTATTTTCTTTCTACCGCGTTTAATTAGGAAAACGTTCAACAAAAAAAAAAAGTACTGTACGTGATTCAGTAGTTAGTTATGTTGGATCTATTGTAAAATGTTGGGTCTAACAAGAACAAATGGGCCATGACTGAGTAATTATATGAAGCTGGTAAGTTGGGTAAATATATGATATGAAGCTCCATAAGAACGTTAATAAGACAAATCAATTGGAAAGCAACGTTTTGTGATCATCAATGAGGTGAAGTGAGAAGACCTTTCTCCAAATTATTGCCAAGTCCAAATACATGCATGGTAAAAGGAGTAGCTAAGCATGCAGCATGAGCATGCTTATGCACATAATTTTCAATTTTTTTTTTTTAAATCACACAATTACGTGAGGTTATCCCATAGATTTTCGTGACAATATTACATGTGTCGAATATTACACGAAGTAAAGATTTCGACTATTGCCATTAACTAATTTAATACTGTAGATAGTTAGCGAAAAGCGGTTACTACATTAAAAAAAAATTGGATTTTTTTTTGGTAAGAACGTTAAAAAAAATGGATTGGATTAGAGCTGTTGCAATTTGCAAAATATGCTTACTCGCAGTTATTCTAAATCAACGAATTTACATGAGAATTAGTCCACATATTTTGTTATTACATAACATCTTAAATTACAGAATAAAATGGATATGCCCAACTATGTCATTTACAACAATAGTTACATTAAGGATAAAATTGGCTTCGTTAAAAAAGAGTACATTATTACCCATACTTTCTACCGCTTTCAAAATATATAAACTTTGTCAACTAGTATTATATAGAGATTCAAATAGAGCATTTAGATATAGCAAAATAAATTTTAAAAAGTAGAAGAAAGAAGGAAGCAAATGATAATGGAGTGAGAAGACAGTGACGGTAGAGAGATCTGAAATGAAGTTTCGAGAGTCCTAACCTTTGTTCAATCTTTGCTTCTTTTCTGCTTAGACCGAACCTCTTCTTCGGTCCATTCTACTTTGACAAGGAATAAATTAAAGAAAGAAAAGAAATATAGCCAATTGACGAAGTCTCAGCTCATACTTAAAAATGGCAATTTTTTATTGTGGTCAAAGTCAACCGAGTTACAGAAAAGTGGAACCCAATAGATATTATATATATATACACATGAGCTTCATTGTCTCTTTCTCTCTATGTACAGATGAGATAAATCATTCATTTCTTCAAGTGGCTTCTTCTTCTTCTTCTTCTTCTTCTTCTTCTTCAATAAAACTCACAGGTATTAATCTCTCTCTTTACCCATTTCTATATATTTCTAACCAAAAGCTTTTATTAGGCTGATGATTTTTTGCAATTTATCAACATCACTATCGATTGGATTGGTATTGTCTCATGTTTGACTCCAATTATGTTCTAACTAAACAAAACCCCTCCTGGAAGATGGTCAATTCTGTCTTTGTAGAAACATAATTAAGCAAGAGAAAACATGCATGAATCATTTTAGTGTTATTTCAAAAGCGTTGACTCTCTCTTCTTGTGTGATATGTACTTTATAATTTGTTGGGTCAGTGGATCTGACCAGTTTCTTTTGGTTTTGTATATATGTCAGGTTTTGAGATCTTTCAGAGTTTGGTTTAAGTTTTTGAGATGGAATTGATGTCTGGAAAAGTGGTTCCAGGTTGCTCCAACGCAGGCAATCCTTTCCATGAGTGTACTGCTATCTGTTTTGAGAGATTAAACTCTCCAGATGTCCACAAGAAGGAGAAGAAACTCTTTGGTATGAGAATTGTTTTTGATTCTGTTATTACTTGTCAATGAAGAAGAGTCTCTGAAACATGTTTTGTGTTGTCTCAGGTTTTGGTAAGAGAACTCCAAGCAGGGAGACTCCTCCAGGCAGTCCTGCTCGGGGAAGCAGATCGCCTCTAGCTAGCTATTTCGCCAAGAAGAAGGTTGAGTCAGAGAGTTCACCATCCTCCAATGATCACACCAATGGTAACTTCTTAAGTCGCCTTTCCCCGCTACAGGGACGCAAGAACGAGCCTGCAAACAATGTGGATTCGCTACCGGTCTCGCCTTCTCTGGCTCTATATTCAGGGGGAGACTACTTTGCAAGGAGGGTAAGGATAAATTCTTATATCAAGAATAGCTTAACTCTCTTTCTTTTGTGTTTCCTTGAATGTTGAAACTCACTCATTTGTTAGTATTTCTGCCAGACTGATCAGCGTGGAGGTGATGATGATGATGTGTCACCAAGGCCTTTCGGAACTCAGCCTAAGACGCCTGAACACCCTCTTAGGACGCCTCAGCATAGGCCACGCACACCACAACACAGGTCTGCGCACCAAGAGGACCCTATTTCACTAGAAACTAGGCTGAGGACTCCTGAACGCCGATCCAACACCTCTGATACTAGGCCAAGAACACCCATGCATGAGTCTGCTGCAACAGGTATTAGGAGGCACCAGACACCAGAAACTAGGCCGAGGACTCCTAATCACCGTTCTGCCACCTCTGATACTAGGCCGAGGACACCCGTACATGAGTCTGCTGCAACAGGAAGGAGGCCCCAAACACCAGAAACTAAGCCAAGGACTGCACAACATAGAGGGAGATCACCTGAGTTCATGGCAAGATCCCCCGGGCCAAGGTCCAAGACTCCAGAGCCTCAACCTACCTACTTTGAATCATTGTCAAGGGATCCAAAACTGAGGTCCAAGACGCCCGAACCCAGCCCTAGGATTCCCCAAACTCAGCCCATATCCCACAGATCCCTTGACAGCGCTGCTCTTCAAACGCCTCGGACAGTTGAAACCAGGCCTAGGACACCGGTGGAAACAAGGCCAAGAATACATGAAAGTAGGCCAAAAACTTCAGTCTATGGAGGAAGGTCACCTGATCACAGGGAAAATGTCTCACAAACTCAACAAACAATGGGTCAAAGATCATCTCAGGCCTACAATTATCTTGGGAGCAAAGCTGAGTCAATTTACATTGAGAAGGACCATGAATCAGTTCTACTCTTTCCAGAACTTTTTTTGTCACCTCAAGAAAGGCCACCCTCTAGACCCATTACGGTACTTCTCTCTACCTTCATATCTTCAGATTTATATTTCTGCACATGCTAATGACAGTACTGGCCCCTTACCTCAGCCTAATCGCCGAGGATATGAAGCACCCACCAAACAGGAAGAACATTTTGATCAACTGGATGATTCCGCCAGCACAGACGATGATAAATTTTCATTTGTGGATGATCACGATGATAAATCTGTTTGGTTTTACCCTGAAATCACATCGAAATCTGGAAACAGCACGGTTTGTATACCCCTTATGATCCCATGGCTTTCATCTTTATTTCAAAGCTCAATAGAGAGCTGGTGCTGACACCAATAGTCTTCTCCCCTGTTGCAGCCCGTTCGGAGAGAAGAAGAGGAACAAGATAAAGCAAACAACGAGCCTCCGGAGCTACCAGATGAATCGCAGAGCTTCAGTCTCGCAGAGATCTCTCGTATGAAAGGAATAATTACCAAGAATGAAACAAAGAAAGAGATGCAGTCCATTCTATCTGAGTCTTACGTTTCTGTGGGAGACTACAAGGTCAGAGCTAGCGTCTCGGCCACTCTACAACACATCCTCCACAAGCACGGAGACATTGCGTCCGCTTCCAAACTACAATCTCTTGCCACACGATCTTACTACCTCGACATGCTTGCCTCGGTGGTTTTCGAACTCCAGACTACGCCCCTGGAGCATCTCAAGGAGAGCCGCGTGGTGGAAATGGTAGCGATTGTTAGAGACGTTGAGTCAGTGAAAATCAAAGCAGGTTGGCTCAAGCCCGTCCTGGAGGAGATCGTAGAGGCGGTGAAGCACTACGATGAACACAAGATGAGCATAATGGAGAAACAAGTGTGGGAGAAGGATGTGCTTCTTGCAAGACAAGAAATGGAGAAACAGGTGAAAGAGCTGAGAGAGAAGGAGAAGAAGATGAAGGAGTGGAGAGATAGAATGACAGAGATGGCTGGGAAGTTAGGGGATCTTGATATGAGAAGAGCTTGTCACCACAAGAGCTTCGCGTTTCTTAGCTCCAAGGTCGACAAGTTTCAGGGGAAACCCCTTCTTCAAGGCATCTTGTGACCAACAAATTACTCCGGATATTCTTTTGTTCATCTTGCTCCCGCAAAATAAGCGTTTGCGAACGGTTTGTTTTTGAAAACTTGACAATATATTATCAGAATTTGTTATCAAAATAACCAAAAACCTAAATTCTAATCAAATCCCAACTTTATAGGAACAAAGTTATAGGTAGGATTCTTATAAATCTTTCTAACTTAAATTTTTTGATATATATATTTTATACCCACACACATAAGCAAGAAGAAACAAATTAAGTATTGTATATAGAAGACGATGAAGATGAATAGTGTTGAAGGGGAAGATCAAGAGAGGAGAACAGAAGCAAATGGATTGTTTTGGATGGAGCGTATGTTTCTCTTTCTACTTGTCGTCTTCCCCACATACGTCTTAGATCTTATCATCCCTATCATTCTCTCCACTACTCTTTTCGCATTACCCTTCTTCTTCTTTTGCCCTAATCTCTCTTCAGTTGGACCATCTGTAAGTATATGATCTCTTCCCAGTTTGTTGTATGGGGAAAACAAGCTAAGTAAGTTGACATGTATGTTGGTCTGTTTGATTAGGGTATTGGAGGAATCTGGCTGTTTATATTGGACCGCTCTACGTTTTACTTAGCCTTTGAGTATTTTAAACTATTGACCGGAGGCTTTGAGCTCACCTTCCTTTGGCGTCTCACCGTTTTGCTCTCCGTCGTGATCCACTCCATTTACATCGTCGAGCATCTCCTTAGATCTCATCAAGTGGTACCACCTCCTCCTCAATCTCAGAATGATGAGACTCCCGGTAATTATATTCTATATATGAACAGACCGGTCTAGCTAATGTTTTAATCGTTACTCTTTTATGCTAATGTACGCTGATTAATTAATTGAGATGAAGGTGATGTGTGCAAGCAAGTGGAGAAGATGAAGGAGTTAGTGGAAGATGGGAAGAAGATGGTGACATATATGGAGCACATGATCCACTCAAGTCTTGAAACTCATAAAAGAGAGTGGGGAGAGTTTCTTGATGAGTTGAACAAAGATGGGAAGAAGATGATGACTAAATTGGATGGTATGTTCTGCTCACAACTTGGAACTCTGAGAGATAACATGCACCTCAACGTTGATGAGATCTGGCAAGAGCTCCGAGATGAGCTGAGATCTAAAGTCGACGAGGATATCAAAGCTTCAAGACTAGAATTCAACAAAGATGTCAAATCTGTGGCCGACCAACTCCGTGAGACCTACCTTGTCATTCAAGAAACTTTCAAAGAAGCCAAGGCCTACGAAACCTACTTAATCGACCAAAAAAAGAGACCAGTGATAAGAGGAGAGGACGTTGAGGGATTTGCCGAGCTGAGGGAGCAAGTGCGAAAAATGGCAATGGAGGCGGAGATTGCGGCTGAGGAGCTCTCACGTGCCACGGTGGAGTTGGTGGAGGCGGGGATCCAGCAATGGGAGGAGGACAATGCCGACTATCTTGCCTCCCTCCCTCTCTTATATTGCAATCATCGTTGAGTTCTGTTGTTTCTTTCCGTTGCAGTTTTATTTTGTCGTCTTGATAACTATATTCTACTTGGATAACCTTTTTGTTTTGTTAGATTTTAGTCTATGATATGTAGCTAATTGTTGCGTTAAATAAATGTGACGATTTATATTATTTTGGTGTAAAAAGAACATTTTGTTCGTATGCCTGGTATTGTTTTCCCGGTCAAAAATGTATATCGACAAAGAATGAATGTTGAGATGTTTTACATTCAGACAAAGCCGCAGAATTGGAATATAGTATGGCCCAAATCGAAGTCTATGGTTTCAGCTGACGCACAATTTGGCCCAAATTTTAAGGTCTGAGAGTACCTGTTTGACTGTTTGACCAATTATTCTTCGTCGGAGCTGCAGAAATCTAGGACCATCATTTTTCCAGTGGAAATCTCGGGAGTTGTTCTCCCATGTTCACTTCTCTTTCTTTTTGGCTCAACCTTTACTTGAGTTTCGTTTGACGATGCTTTCCTGAAGAGGAAATTCCAGAACATCTCCTTTGAGATAACATTTTTACATTGGCACAACTCAAGATAACAACTCAGGATGATGGTACCTCTTTTCTACAGACTTATTCACAGCCTCAGATTTCTTGTTTACGTTCTTTAAAGCCGTTTGTCCTGTAACTCCAAGATCAGTCACATTGCACCTTATAAACTTTAATTTGTGTTGTATCAAAATGAGAAAGAAGAAGCATACTGGCCATCTCATTCAAGAAACGTATTCCTTGTGAATGTACGTTAGGGGTCACTTTATCGGCGCCACTGCAAAACCACAATTGGGTTTATAATCTGAAAAGCAGTTTATCTTGAAAGTAAAAGACTTGTTGACAGTTACCAACCTTAGAGCCTTTCGGAGACCTTCCACTGATAGTACTCGGACAGGCTGAGTGGCCTTTTTGTTTCCGCTTCTATCTGTTGGTGGCTCAACTGTATAAATCCCTTGGGATCTTGGATCTCTGAAAGCCGTTCTCAAGTTCCTGAAATAAATAAATAAAAACTCCCAAGAATCATGAAAATTTTCTACTCAAGGTATGACACCAACCTTTGAACACAACTTGGTAGCATTAACATACCCTCCTTTGAGTTCAGTTCTCGTTGTAGCAAATTTGTCTGATGCATTCTGTGCAAAATTCATAGTTAGTGAAAAACATGAATCATTAGATTGACACTAGAAAACAAGACCAATATGTACCAGTTTATGAATCTTGCAGAATGCTCCTTGGCGTCTGAAACCAAACCGAATTCAAAGTTGTAACTCAGCATTCAGAAACAATACATCGTGAGATGTGTGGCCAAGGTAACTTACTTGTTTACAACAGATGTACAAATTGTTCCATCTTTCCGCTTTGCTGTGCAGACTCCATAATCAGCTGAAACTCCCAGTTTTACCATTTGTTTAGCAGAGTTGACACTCAATGAGAAGTCACGTCCCTGCCACAAACACAGATTTTGTAAAATGATATTTAGTTAAGGCAACAGGGCTACTAAGTTAGGCAAAGGTGATGCTATTATGCTTACCACTTTGTCCTTGCGAACTGAGCAATTAAAGAGACCGAAAACGGTTCCTGCCTTTTCTGTCTCATTCTTCTTATAAGCATCACCAAACAAGAACAAGGAGACAGTGTTTTCATTTAAGCTACCGATTTTCCATATGCCATAAGGCTGACCTATTGAGCTTGTTTTGGGTTGTCCCTTCTCTGTTAGCACTCCCATAGTCGCCCAGCAGCCAGAGAGTTTGTCACCCATTAGCAAGTTCCTAGACAGAAACTCGTTTCAGTTAAAATGTCTTGTGCTTTCCAAAGTAAGTAATGTTTATTTATGTAGAAAGTGGACTTACTTAATTGTTGGCAATCGAACGAAACGAATATCTGAAAACCGTTCACTAATCTCGGCAGGGCTAAGTAATTGATTCCTAACAGATATCAACAATAGATTGAGATGCAAAAGAGAAGAATCTGCGACTTTATACATTGGGCCATGTAACTGCAAATTCACACTGCTAGGCGTGACAAGGTTGTCAGAAACAGGAAAAAAAGGGTTCTAGTTAGTACCTAATGCGCAAGCCAGAAAACTTGTCAATGTCGTTGGCATTGGAGTTGGGTTTAGTGTTTTTTGCGACTGGTTTAGGATCATAGTCAATACAATCTTGAACAACACTCCTGAAGTCAGACAAGTCAGAGTGACCTCTACGTTTTGGGGATTCATCATCCGTAAGATATCCTGCACAAACATGCCATTAAGGACAAGAACAACAACAACAATTGATATATCCAAATCCAACTGAGAGAAAAAAGCATCAAACTTTATAGATATTTGAGCGAATTAGGTGAACCCAGATCAAGATTCCAATCATAAGATATATTATTCTGCAAGTGATTAATTGAAACAGAGATACAGATGGGAACTTTTGGGGACTGAATTGCAAAAACCCTAAAAAAAAGCGACGTGAATCAGTGTATAATGTGACGAGAAGCTCACCGGAAGGAGAACCCGGAGGAGTTTCGAGAACCTTATCGTCAAGAGACAGAAGCAGATCAAGATCCTCTTGGTGGCTTCCCATTTTTCAATTTCTCGATCCAATTGAATTGAGAAGCTGGCCAGACACTAAGCAACATCTCTTCTCACTTGTGAGCGGGAGACTTGATTTGTGAGCGGGAGACTTGATTTCGTTACCCGCCCAACCGTAAAACGACAGCGTTTTTATAATTAAGATCCTTCGTCGACGTGGAACTTCCCCATTCGTTCAAAAATACCCCCCGGTTCGAAGAAAAAGATAATGTCGAGTAAACCGAAGGAACAACGAATTTGCGTGACGACGGTGTCGGCATGGCATTTTTTATACGTGGTCCGTCAACAACAAATTGCACTATCATCCATTGAGAAGGTGACACGTGGTATAATGATGGGCCTCCGTCGACATATGATCATCAGATGCTTGTATTTTTAGGCCATGTGTTCAGTCTTGCAATNCCTACCCTTGTATTGCAATCATTTTCCAAATGTGCCCCAATATAATTTTTTATGAAAACATTAGCTATGTATGTATGTATGTAGTTTTCATATATGGTGTTCCTAAAAGAATTTCATAGTAGAAAGTAGAAATATTAGTTGATAGATGTATGTGATGGCGATAGGATCAAACATGGCTTAATGTAGAAAGTATATGATCCTATCGGTGGAATGATGATTTAAATATTAAGAAAAGAAACGTATCAAATGAAAGATTGGTTTCCGAGGAGATAGCAATTAAAAATGTAATTGGTATTTTTTTTTATCCAAGTTAAAGGAAAAAAAGCTACTAATAAGATAAATCTGGGGGCCGTGTCTTTAGCGCAGAGAGACACACATAGACAGACACAAGCACTTTTGCTTGCCTCTTGCGCTTCACGATTCTCACGACATCTCCACCGATTTCCACGACCTCCATCCATCTCAGTCAATGCTCCTGATTAGTCAATTTCCCCCGTAATCTGGAATTCTGATCAAGAGTTTAGGGCTTTTGAGTTTCGGCAGATTCTTGATCTCTCTTTTAGGGGTTTTGTTTTGGTTGCTTCTTGGATCTGAATCGGAGTCATCAAAGATGGGTTTTTTCAGCACCATACTAGGGTTTTGCGGTTTTGGAGTTGGGATTTCCTTGGGACTTGTCATTGGTTACATTCTATTCGTCTACTTGCTGCCCAACGACGTCAAGGTTCGTTTTTTTTGCGATTTTCTGATTCCACTTCCGTCTATCTAGGTCCACGATTGATCGTCCATAATTGGATTACCAAATGGAACGGAACTTAACTTGTTGTTGCTCTCTACGATTCACATCTTTACTTTGATGTCAAGAAGATTGAATCCCTTATTTAGTCTTCTTCGTTTCCTTGGTCCACGCTTTATCCTTTATAAGCTACGTTAGGATTATTAGCAAATCAGGGAATCAACTTGTTGCTCACTTCTCTCTAGGATTTGACATATTTACTTTATGTCAAGATTCAACACCTTCTTCCTTGTCCTCTTCTATCCGTCTGATTTGCATATTGTTTCCTGCCTTTACTTACATTTGTATGTCTCTAAGTTACGCTGTTTTCTGGTCATACTGTCATTTTACAATCTAAGTTTGTGATGGAACAAACGTTCAAAATGATTTTACCCTTTTGCACTTATAGGATCCCGAAATCCGTTCTGTAGCTGACCAAGATCCCAAAGCTATGCTACGGATGCTTCCAGAGATACCCCTATGGGTGAAAAATCCAGACTTCGATCGTGTATGTGATCTTCTCCCTACTCTTGACATCACTTTCTCTCAGGCTCTCATGTTTTTCCTTCTATCTTCTTATGAATTAGGTTGATTGGATAAACAGATTTATCGAGTACATGTGGCCTTATCTCGACAAGGTTACGTACCTGGACTGGCTTGTGCCTCATGTTCTTGTGATTCTTCACTTTCTTACCTTCATTTTCTAAATTTTGAATTTTGGTCTCTCCAATTATCTATGTAGGCCATATGTAAGACTGCAAAGAACATAGCAAAGCCGATCATCGAGGAGCAGATACCTAAATACAAGATTGACTCTGTTGAATTTGAAACTCTTACACTAGGCTCATTACCCCCTACATTTCAAGGTGGGTTAATCCTTTCTTCTCATCTTCAATCTCTCCTTGAGTGTCCTGTTCTCGTGTTGGAACTAGGAGCGGGAGGGGAGTTGGTGGTGACAAAAACTAAGACCACATGCTAAAGATGAATATGAATCGATTCCAAGACTTACAAGTTTTATTTTTCTCTTCTCAGGGATGAAAGTTTATCTCACAGACGAGAAAGAGTTGATTATGGAACCATGCTTGAAATGGGCTGCAAATCCCAATATCTTGGTTGCCATCAAAGCATTTGGGTTGAAGGCAACAGTTCAGGTAATAAGATATCCTTCTAAGTGCTACCCATACCTAAAAGAAGGAATAGCCTACTTTATATTAGCAATCATGATTGTCCCTCACTTACCAAGGAAATTTTCCCAGGTGGTTGATCTGCAAGTTTTTGCTCAGCCTCGTATCACTCTCAAGCCACTAGTCCCAAGTTTTCCTTGTTTTGCCAACATCTATGTGTCTCTTATGGAGAAGGTCTGTGATACAACCTTTTTCTTTATAAGGTCATTTTTGTGTACCAGTCAGCCTCTTGATCAGATCTTTGGTAGAGCTTTTGTGTTGTTGACTGTTCCTTGCTACTATGGCAGCCACACGTTGATTTTGGGCTGAAGCTTGGTGGAGCAGATCTTATGTCAATCCCTGGCCTTTACAGATTTGTTCAGGTTGATACCTTTTCTCTTACATCATTCAGATCCCTGACTTGTATGACTCAGAAATTGATTTTTGAGGGATTGGTATGATTGATCATTTTAGGGGCTACTTACTCTATTTAGTCTTCTAGTTTTATGAAGAGGATTTGTTTCAATCTTGTAAGAAAGAATATTGGCTGATGAAGCTGTGACATCCTGTGTAGTCGTCGCTATATATGTGTGTGGAGATTCAGTCTCTTATTTTACCAAATATTCATTGGTAGTTACACTGCTGTGTTAACTGTTTCAGGAACAAATCAAGGATCAAGTTGCGAACATGTATCTCTGGCCTAAGACCCTTGTAGTTCCAATCCTTGACCCTGCCAAGTATGCCATTCCGCCTTTTTCTTTCGAACAATCAAATTATACCTTAAACATTCGTTTTTGCTGAGAAAATCTTAATTTGTAATCTGCAGAGCGTTCAGAAGGCCTGTTGGAATCGTCCATGTGAAAGTTGTGAAGGCTGTTGGGCTAAGGAAAAAAGATCTGATGGGTGGGGCAGATCCATACGTGAAAATCAAGCTCTCTGAAGATAAGATTCCGTCTAAGAAGACAACTGTTAAGCACAAGAATTTGAATCCTGAATGGAATGAGGAGTTTAAATTCTCGGTCAGAGATCCGCAGACTCAGGTTCTAGAGTTCAATGTGTACGACTGGGAACAGGTAACAAGCTACCCAAAGGGTGACAGGTGACATGGAGTAGGATATATGTATAAATTTTGTTTTTGCAATGCAGGTTGGGAAGCACGATAAGATGGGTATGAATGTATTAGCTCTGAAAGAAATGGTGCCTGACGAACATAAATCATTCACCTTGGAACTGCGTAAGACTCTGGACGGCGGTGAAGATGGGCAGCCTGACAAATATAGGGGGAAGCTGGAGGTTGAACTCTTGTATAAGCCATTCACGGAGGAAGAAATGCCCAAAGGCTTTGAAGAAACGCAATCTGTGCAGAAAGCTCCAGAAGGCACACCGGCTGCTGGAGGAATGCTTGTGGTGATAGTGCATTCGGCTGAGGATGTTGAAGGAAAGCACCATACCAATCCTTATGTACGCATCTATTTCAAAGGGGAGGAGAGGAAAACAAAGCACGTGAAGAAGAACAGAGACCCAAGGTGGAATGAGGAGTTCTCCTTCATGCTCGAGGAGCCTCCAATCCGCGAGAAGCTGCACGTGGAAGTGCTGAGCACCTCATCCAGGATAGGTCTATTGCATCCCAAGGTAACACACTCGTTTTTACTCAGACAGTAAAAGTGTAAAACTAACAAGTGTTGTTGTATTGGTCTAATCTAAAAGTGGTTGTTGATGGGCAGGAAACATTGGGGTACGTGGATATTCCGGTGGTGGACGTGGTGAACAACAAGAGGATGAATCAGAAGTTTCACCTTATCGATTCTAAGAACGGAAAGATCCAAATCGAGCTTGAGTGGCGAACTGCCTCTTGATTTCTGATATGATACAAGAAGAAAAAGAAAGAGATAATTGCTTTGATGTTGTTAAAAACTCTGTGTTGTTGTACAAAATGGGCTTAAACTCTTAAAACCAACATCAGATTTGCAGAGCCTTCTTTTATTTGGATTTGTGTGTCTTCGACTTCTCTCCTCTATGATATTCCATTCCACTGCTCATTTTTTCAGAGAGAAGATATGTCTCAAAAATTATTTGCATTGGACCAGACTGACCACTACCATAAATTAAGGATCCAAGGTCAATGCATATTTTAAACCGAATGTATCTTGCTGATTTTGTAGGGAAACGAAATGGAACTTCTGTAGTTATTAACTCATGTGAACGGCTAGTTGTTGACAATTTCGCATTGCAATTTGCAAGCCAGAACTTGTTCTTTGATCTTTATGCTGAAATACGTATTGGGACTTTTAAAGTGCATATATACCGTATATATAAATCGTGAGATCCGCTTCTTGACATTACCAATTTTATAGCTCTAGTCAACTAGTACTATGTAATGATTAACAATTTGTATAAATCTATTTGAGATTTTTAAAATCTTCCGTCTTTAGCTTTAAGTTTCACGAGATCAAATTATAGGTGATAAAATAATAGTTAGTCAACTTACATGTTAAGTTTTATACAATATCAACTTGATTAAATATATGATCAAGTTGAACAATTGTAAGTTGTATGTATACATATCCTTTTTTTTTTTTTTTTTTTTTTTNCATATCCTATCTTCAACCTTTATCATAGCAGAAGACGAACCAGGAAATAAGATCAAACCGAAGGCTTTCTCATGGAGGAAACAAAAACAAAGACGTGAGTAACAAAATACAGAAATAAATTTCTATCTTGAGTATCGATTTTTATGAATAATTTCGTATGTATATGTTCAAGTATATATTATGTTTCTATTGTCTATTTGTTTTTACAGAGTTGAAAATGTTGAGACCGTTGATGTTTACACAGCAAAAGGTTTGCTTAGTACTGGTCATCGATATCTCGATGTCAGGTAAATACAAAAGTTATCATTTCGTTCAAATTCTTCACTGCTTGTTGATATAATAGATCTATTTATTAATCTTATTGATATTTGTCGGTAATTGTAGGACAAATGAAGAATTCGCCAAGAGTCACGTTGAGGAGGCCTTGAACATTCCTTATATGTTCAAAACAGATGAAGGTGATCTTAGATTTTGCAAGAGTTTCATTTAAAAAAAAAATAAACTTGATCACAATTCACAAATAAAACTTAGAAGGATTGTGAATGGTGTGTAGGTAGGGTTATAAATCCTGACTTCCTTCCTCAAGTGGCATCGGTTTGCAACAAGGATGAACATTTGATCGTGGTTAGAATCTAATTTTCGACTGAATAAATTTTTCTCTGAATTAGTGATAAAAGAGATTTTCATACATCTTTGTTTATTTCTCAAGATACATTAGATTAAAATTTTAGTTAGACCATTTCCTTATACTGAAAATGATACGATGAAGGCTTGTAACGCTGGAGGAAGAGGAAGTCGTGCTTGTGTTGATCTTCTCAATGCGGTGAGTCTATACTCTGTATATATACACACACATTTAATAAGTGTATCTACACGAAAATACACCATACTTATGTATATATACGTATGTCACTAGGGGTACGAGCACGTGGCTAACATGGGGGGAGGCTACTCGGCTTGGGTTGACGCAGGATTTGCCGGCGACAAACCCCCGGAGGACCTCAAGATTGCTTGCAAGTTCAGCCCCAAAGATAATTAAACCGTCCCGGTTTGTATGTTTTGGTATGATGCAAAAACAAAACACTTGAAACTTGTAAGTGGTGTTGTGTGATGTTGACTTGTAACTGTATGGGCTGTTAAATATTTATACGTTTTGGGCTTTTTGGGCTCAAATATTATATTATATGGGTCTTACTTGTGTAGATACTATTTATGGGCTTGGGGCAATGGTTCTCTGAGAAAGAGAACAAAATAATTCTATATATTTATAGATGCTTGTAGATTAATCTTCTCTGAAAATTGTCTGGTAAAAAAGAGGACACAAGGAAAATTGAAAATGATTGTGGTTGATGACAAACAACGCGAATCTAAATTATGATGGAACATATGTTGTTCTGTGTCTTTATGCTAAGTGGTAAAAGGCGTGGCTCAGGAGGCAATATTAACAATTTCTTTTCAAAAGATTGATTAAAAAGGAGCTTTTGGTTTGACCAAGGTCTAATCAGTTTCAGACCAAAGAGAACAAACTCATAAAGTATTTCGTATTTACTGCTAAGACAGACAGCCTTTTCCTTTGTCTACACACAAGAGAAGTTCTAGTAGTATTAGCTAAAGTTAATACACTCAGCTTTTTTCAGGTACAAATAAATACCCAGCTTCACGAATACATTTTGCAATAAATAAATATTGGTAAGAATACTAAATGTAGTTATGATGAAGGAGACAAAGAGAGCAGAAAAGAATAAGAGTTTTTAATTTGAAATTGTTTCTCTGAATCTCTGAAGCATTAATAATTTTGAGTAAGAAACAGAGAAGGAAGCGTGCCTTGGGCATTTCCACTTACACTCAATGCGTAGCCTCGTTTTACTTACAAATCACATTATATTACTTGTGTACTTATAGCCATTATATGAAGAAACACATGGTTCCAATGCTCTAGAATATAACTATATACTATAAAAATACAGAGTTATCTAAATTTATTATATAAACTGCATCTTATAGAATCAATTACTAAAGTATCAAAAAAAAAAAACCGAAGTAATTTGATATTAATTACTCTTGTAAGTTACCAATTACTAGATCCATTCGAGACTAATTATTTTTGTAAATTAATCTATTTTAACATGTATTCTTCACTGAATACAGCAGAAGAAGATTTATCAGAAATTGTCTCCATTTTTTTCTTCTTCTTAATATTTGCAAAGAAGGAGTATGATAATTAATTAAGAGTTAAGAGACTCATGCATGCTCTTTTGTCATTATTTCTAACAATGTTATTTTTGTTTTATCCAATTATAATTATTGAAAAGACAAACCCATAATGAGATATATATGGTGATAGGGTCGTAAATAATAAATATGTCTATATGTATATGAAAAGATGCAACAAGTGATTTCTAAATTCAACTAGTTTGTTATAATATGATGATTGCAGAGCATTATAAGTTCACCATCATGATTATTTATGAAATATGTATAAATTATCTTTTAATTAGAGTCTTAGTTTCTCACATAATATTAGCATCAGAAAGCACCTCAATGAGGTCATCAAGAGGTTAACACCTCTTAGTTAACATACTAATAAATAGCACAAAAAAAGTAATAGTATATCACTACAAGAAAACAAGGAATATTCCANAATCTAAAGAAAGAAACAACGTTCACTTGGAAAGAGACAGTAGACCTGAAATAACATTGTTGTTGTATAAATATTTTAGTTTTGAGTCAATGCATTTGAAAGAGAACGTGAATACTATAGGCATTAAAAAACAAAACATGTCTGTTTTTGAGACCACATGATCTAGTAAAAAAATACTATATGGTTCTATTTTTGTGGTTGTACTACTTGTTTGTATTGGGTTGCCTTAGCAGTTACTTATATGCTTTCGTCGAGGAAATGACAAATAAATCAATCTTAAGCATTCCTCTCATAGAATAACTTTTGATTTTTTAATGTTAATAGTGCATTGAGTAAAACTGTACTTATAACGCCAAAAATGATTAGCTAGCTTGAGTGTTTTTTTCATTTGAACTATTAACAATTTATATGAGATTTATTTATTTTGATTGGTAAAAACAATGCAGAATTAAAGAATTATGAAAAAATTTAAAATTATACGAAATAATTTAACTAGTAAACAAAAATGAAAACTCGATTTAAAATCAATATAGCTAGTTTGACGAAAGTAATTTCTAAATAACATGATAACATAATGATCAAGCATAAATCAAAATTGTATGAATAATATACAAAATAAATAAATCTAAACTCGCTTAGGGCATCTCCAACCCACCTCTATATTTGACTCTAAAATAGAGTTTAAAGTAAAATCTACTCCAACCCAACTCTATTTTTACCTCTATAATAGAGATTGCTATTTTTTCCTCTATATATAGAAGAACTCTATTTTTTCCTCTATAATAGAGTTGAACTTTTTTATTTGTAAAATGGTCCTTTAACTTTTAACTATTTTATATTTGTAATCAAAATAAATAAAATATATATTTAAATAATTTAATAATA
>OVAQ01000598.1:0-28417 GCA_900406345.1 Erysimum cheiri
AATTTTTTTTGCCTTTTGTGGGCATTTTAGGTTGGCGTCCGTCGCAATTTATCTGTTCAAAATAACGACACGTGTTTTCTCTCCACTCATTAAGTTCGTATCTTGTTTCTCCGAAAACGATGGCGTTTCACAAACTATGCATCTCTTAGAGCAAAACCGAACCAAACCAAACAAATTTTGTAAAATTGATTGGCTTAATTAACTTATTCTTGTAACAACGATAGTTACATTGGTTGGGTACAATTGATTAAGAATGTAATTTCTGTAAACCAATTTCTTCTCTCTTATACGTATGTGTTTATAGTCACATGGAACTGAGAAGGAGAAAAAACAATTATACCGGATTATAAACCAACGGAATAGAACTTTGACCAAGCATAATAACTTCAGACTTTCAGTCTTCAGTTACTGATTTTGCAAATTACTGTATGTATCACTAAATTTTCAAGTTCAACGAACGTGTCTTCGATGTTTGATGTTTGATGTTTGATCAGGAACAATATTATTCAAAGAAGAAAGAAGCACTCAAATAATAGAAACCATAAAGTTGAAACATCAAAGAGACACTACTCTCAAGTCTCAACGTTACCAAAACTGTAAAAAAACCAAAATAACATTATTGCCTAAACCAACAAACAACGTCAAATCCTCACCGGTGAAATTTAAGATTTAAGATTTAAGATTCAAGAATCAACACCACAACAAACTAGAGCTTGAGGAAAACGAACTCCTCAACCGCTGGAATTTCCCCAATCTTCTTAAGAGTATCCTTGCTTGGTTGGTCATCTACTCCAATTGCCATAATTGCTTGCTTCCTTGGTGCGATTCTCCCAACGCTCATGAAGTTAACATTGACGTTAGACTCTCCAAGGATGCTTCCGACTGTGCCGATCATACCAGGTTGATCCACCTGCCTGCACAATATGATGCTACCTTCAAGAGTCACATCGACCTCAAAAGATCCAACCTTTGTCAAATGCGGGACTCCGTCTTTAACCCTTCCTTCCACTTTCACCTCTCCTGATTCAGACAACGAACTGGCAAATTTGGACTCCACGTTACTTAGCTGAACAGTTATTGTCTCCAACGGGCTCTCTGGTGACCCATCCAAGAGAACACGTTCCTCTGAGAGTCTGAGACCTCTCTGCTTGGCTGTGAAATCGGCGTTGACCAAGTTGACATATACGTCAGAGATTGGCTCGATTATTCCCTTGGTGATCATAGCTCGTAGAAGTCTGGTATCAAGATCGTCAGTGGCTCGTGCTGAGGCATATGTAATTTTCACGTTTTTCACACCGCTTCCTCCAGCCACCAGTTGCACTGCCAATCTTCCTAGTTTCTCAGCTAGTACTACATATGGTTTCAGCTCGGTTAGAACCTGCGGACAGAATCTGATGTCAGCTTTTGCAAATAACAAAAATGCAGATTATCTTCTAACAACTGAAATCTGATAAGAGCACAGCTATTCTTATTCCAATTCACAAATATCAGAGAAGAAGCTTGATGAATGAGAGACTCTTGAAAACCAATCACTACAAAATCCACCCTTAACTTCAACAATCTACCGCTCACTTATTGCTCTCTAACCAACTTAGAACAGATATAATTTGCTATATTCAGTCCTAGGCAACTATAATAGCGCTATAGTTGCCACTTTGAATTAAGTTTCGAATGTGATGAAACAAAAAACCAACTTCTGTGTATTTTACTGGCACAAGCCAGTGCTCACCTCAGCAGAAACCATAGGTGCATTGACTGCAGTAGCAGCAAGCTCTCCATTCAGAGCTCCAACAACAGCTTCAGCAATTTCGATGGCAACTCCTTCCTGTCAAAGCCAAAACAGCAACTAAATAACAGAAGCCAAACAGCAAAATCATGATAATATCACCTGAACTAAAACATAAATTACACACCTGAGCCTCCATGGTACTAGCTCCGAGATGAGGTGTCACAGTGACCCTCTCATGCTGCACGAGCTTGCTGTCTTTAGCCGGCGGCTCTTTTGTGAAGACATCAAGTGCAGCCTGAGCAACAATGCCAGAATCCAGAGCTCTCACTAACGCGTCTTCGTCTATGACACCTCCACGAGCAACATTGACAATGCGAACTCCCTTCTTCACTTTGGCAAAGGTTTCGTCGTTTAGTATCTTGGATGTTGTTGGCGTAAGAGGCATATGCAGAGAAATGAAATCCGCAGTGGCAAGGGCTTCATCAAAGCTCACTAAGTCAACACCAATGGCGTGTGCACGGTCAGCTGGGGCATAGGGATCATGAGCAATGACACGCATACCAAGACCCTTGGCACGTCTAGCAACTTCCGTCCCAACTTTCCCGAATCCCAACACTGCAAGGGTCTTGCCGACAAGTGAAACACCCACATACTTGTTCCTCTTCCACTCTCCTGCAATACAGAGATATTATTAAAACCCAAGATCCTTCACAACAGAGACATCCACAACCACAAGTCAGCTAGATTACAGACACTCCACACAAGAATCATCAACACTCAATTTGAAAAGAAAAGGCCAAAATCTTAATCCAATGTCAACGGTACAGGAAAAGGAAAGCTCATGATTTAAATTCGTAAACTCGAGATGCCATCAATCACAAGTATCAAAAGAACAAAAACAATAAATATTTCGTAAAGTATGAAACTGAGGAGATGAATCAAAAATTACAAACCAGCCTTAACAGACGCATCAGCTTGAGCGACGTTCCGGGCCATTGCAGCCATAAGAGCGATTCCGTGCTCAGCAGCAGCGATCGTGTTAGCCGTCGGCGCATTAACAACCAAACACCCAAACTCCGTCGCAGCGCTCAGATCCACGTTGTCGATCCCAACACCAGCGCGTCCAACAACCTTCAACCGTCCGCGAGACGATTCGAACACCTCACGGCCAACCTTAGTCCCACTCCTGACGATCAACGCATCACAGAGCGAGATCTTAGTGTTGAGCTCCTCGGGAGTCATGTTATACGAACAGTCGACATTCGCGAAATCCTCCAAAAGCTTTACACCAGCTTCACCGAGCTTTTCAGCCACGAGAATCGTAGGCTTAGATCCATCTCCAGCGTTGCACGAAATGAGAACGAGCCGCCGCTGGAGAGTATTGCGTCCGCGATTAGGGAAAGCGACGGAGATCGCCGATGGGAGAGGCGATCTGGAGGAGAGAGAGACGTTCTTGAGAGATTTAGAGGCGACGGAGACCGAGGCAGTTGCGGCGGCGGCGGCGGCGGCTGACATTGCTACCGCTTTAGGAGTAAGTGAGAATGTGTCAAGTGAGTAAGTAGAGAAAATTGTTGGTGGCTGAGTTTACATATAACACACGAGGGAGAGATCTAAAAGGCTTTTATAGTCGCCTCAGTGGTTTGGTGTGATTGTGATTTGCTCCTCGAAGCAGGTGATGGAATCTCACGCGCCTTTGCCTCACGCGTCGGATTCACTTTGTGTTTTCTCATTTACAATTGTTCCGGCGAATAGAATTGCATTTTTTACCGGAAAAGTAGGGGAAAACAAAAACAATTTGGGGAACTTTGAGGAAAAGTCAACTTTATATATTTATCTATCTCTGACCAAGAAAAACAAAGAACAAAATCTTAGAAATTAATTACAATCAAAATGAATCTACCCGGAAAGTATTTAGAGCTTCGAAGATTTTTTGGCAATGCAAAATTAGATCTTGAAACCTTATTTTTGATGTGGTGTGGGGTCTCTGACAATGTCTGGCAGTGATGATAGATCATTGCTGCTAGTTTGAAAACTAGAGTATCTTATAAAGATTTTGACATTTAAGCCCAAAAAAGACAAAAACAAGAAAAACCTGTAATAATATTCAGGAATGGTGTTTAGCTACTAGATCATATTTATGTCATTTTTAATAATAGAAAATTTTCACCTGAATATGTAGTCTAATAGTTTGTGATACTATTGTTGTTGAATCAAAACCCATGTTAAAAATTAGTAATATGTGATTCTGAATTTTAGACCCAGAAAAACTAATCGACAATAATTTGAAACTTGATAAATACTTGGATCTAGTTGGTGTGTTTACAATATCCCAATCCTAAGTTTCCGAAGGACTTCAAAATGAAGCATGAATTTTGGTATACCTATAAAACAACATTATAGGAGACACTTACTATTAGATTAATTTTTTTCCAAAGCGATTGTCCATGCTTGAACGCAAGTAGTTATAAAAGGGTCCCCCACTAGCAAACTAGCAAATGCACTAGCCACTAGAGAGAGCCGCACTTTTATTATTTGAAAACTAATTGAAGACTTCAAATTTGAATTGAATTGGACTTTTCGGAAGAAAAAAAACTCTCCAGTAGCAGTTTGGACTTTAGATTTCAGGGCAAGTGGTTCGTTTGTGTCAGCTTACACACATGGAAATACAAAAAAGAAAAGTAGAAAAAATTTCAGTACTATATTATAATATTTAATTTTGTTGGTGGTCAAATTTTACAGTATTACTTGTGGGGAATATTTGGCAACTGCTTAGAGATGCATTGTTTTTGGTAGGTCGACCTGTCGACAACCCATATACAGTGTAGTATTCAACGCAGCCGCGCGTGCCTTATGTACTGTTGAATTTTCTTATACTAATAACATAAGTTTTCGGCTTTTGTTGAATGAAATTAGGGATCACAATGAAAACAAACAAATACTTGTTGAAGGAAAGTATTATTGATATGTATATGTTTTCAAATATCTCGAAATATATAACAGGGTACGATAGAATGCTATTGTACACTATGAATATAACCACTGGTCAATGACTCGGAGACTTTTGAATGATGGAAACCAGAAACTAACAAGATAGATTAATGGGTTCGTAGCCAAGACCGATTTTCGTTATCTTTCACAAATTTTGATCGTGAAAATGCAGGTAGTATGGAAAAAAAAAACTTGTCCATATAATGAAAATAGAATGACTAATCAGTGAGGAATGTAGTCCGCCTTGTCTATTAGTAGTTTCAATGTAGATATTGTGACAAACGAGAAGAATATTATGTGTGTTTTATAGGTAAAATATTTTACATAAAATCAGTACCATCACTTAAACCGTAGATCACCTTTTGGGAGATGTAGACAACTGACAAACATTAACAGAATGTTTGCACAAAAGAAAAATACATTTTACAGAATATTAATCTCACTTCTGCTAGAAGATGGGAAAAGACCGCTATTTATCACCGAGTACCCAATCTTCAATATAACCTGACAAATAAATATCAGTTCACAATTACAACATCTTTATGCATCGTTGTGCACAAACACTATACTTTCAAAATATGTTCGTCTAATATCATCAGAAATGGCATTAATCAACTTCTAGTCTATGGAATACCCTATTGTAGAAGGGAGTGTAATGACATCATCATTTATACTTTGGCTATGAACCTTTGGAAGAGATCACTTATTGTGGCCTGTGGGTAACTTCAATGATCCTAGAGTTATAATGAACCAAGGACTAAACATGGAGCTGCTAAAAGATCTCTAGCTATCTATACAACCATTGATTTTAGAATCCACACCAGTCTCTAGAACAAACTAATTGGTCTTAACTTTGAACATTAATGATTACCATTCCGTTATTACAGAGTTTTGTGATATCCATATAACATGTCAACTACAAAGCATATGGAGAGAGTCAATGGAACTTACTTGATTGTCTAGCAGAAGTTGGAAAGGTAAGCTTGTGCTAAGGAGAGACCAAGCTGGACTTGAGCCTCGGTGGTTAAGTGAAGATTGTCGGGCTTTAGCGGCAATCCTTTGGCATCTACACAAACCACATTCGAAAGTTTCAGACCCAATTGTGCTTCCCTCACCTTATCTATGTATCCCCCTCCTGATGCTATTGCCACCTGATTCAATCAAACGACCAAGATCAACCAACGGAAATCTGACCTACCAAAGACTTCAACAATTGTTATTCACATTGTAAAAGGAAACACTTTGCATTATCATAGCTTCCAAGTTCCAACCTTTGTAACAATTACATAACCAGCGACTCATTAAAACTACATGGAGCTACATAGACATAAAGATGCTTCAATGGAGAATCAAATGTCACACTAGAATCAAATATCGAATAGGTTAGAAAGAGAAGAAGGAGAGAGAGACCTGAATAATGGGAAGAGAAGGGAGGTTGAGATCATGACGGAGGTTCTTAATCAAACGGTCCATATTGCTCCCGTAGCTTTCGGCGTCATGGATGTCCAACACGTCACTCTCTCCTTGATACCACAGCACCGCCTTAATCTCTCCACCGCATCTCCTGCTCTCCTCCGTCCTCTTAACCATCCTTTCGTACAAGTGAGTCCCACGCGCCCACTCTTTGATCGCCGTTCCGCCGGAAGCGCACGGCACCAATCCGATCACGGCGGAATCTGTGTCCAGATGCTTCCTCACCGCATTTGCGAACGCCATCCCTGGACCTACGCCGCACACTTTACCCGTGTCGATGTCAACGTGGAGTGGCTCGTGCGCTTCTTCCCATCGGAGATCTGCGCTCAGGCGGAGGATTGATGAGTCTGGTGCGCATTCCGGTGGAGCGATTCTATCCCATACCCAGCGGTTGTGTTGGTGGTCTTTGACGACGCCACCGCGTCCAGCCATATTGCTTTGTCCGGAGAGAATGAAGATCTGATTTGGCGGCTTTGGAGATTGGATCTCCGGTTTATCTTCGCCGGAAGTGGTAGATCCTCCTTCCATTGTTTGGTAGCTCTTTGGTAGAGAGATGTTGTCAGAATCAGAAAATGTCGTCGCTAGAGATTCTTTTTCCAGAGTTACTGAAATTTGCTCTTCTCCACTATACCATAAAATATAAGCTGAATCGAAATGTCTATATATATTCTGCGAAGAAAGTTTGGTGAGAGCAGCAGAGTTGATCAGAGAATATGATTATGATGATTAGGCGTAGACATTAAGCGACATTAGGCGTTGACATTACAAACTTGATTCGATTTGGGTTGGTTTGTCGGTGTTTCCGGTAATGTTGGTTTATTTGGTTGATCTATTACGATTAAAATTGCGAGTTGTTCGATTTATATATTTTAGGTTAACTGGAACCAAAGTCAGACAAAAAGAGTTAGTATTATTATTACACAGCTTAAGCCTTAAGCGACAGTAAAGTAAGCAACAAATCCAAAACACACATAACAAATCCACTTTCTATATTGCAAACGACTTTAGGCTTACTACTCAAGAAATCAAACTAAACACATATTCTATCCAACGCTTGCACCACTTCTTTCATGAACGGTCGCTTCTGAGGGAAGGAAGACACACATTCAATCCCTAACCTAAAGCACGCCATTGCAGCATCCTCATGGCGAGCCACATCGCTCCTAATTGCACCATCGATCAACCTCAAGAACCGGCCTTTCTCTTCCGCTTCAGAAACCGATAAGTTTGAGAACTGATCGATATCGTGATCGACCGAGAAAACTTTGCCTGTGAGAAGTTCTAAGAGTATGACGCCGAAGGAATAAACGTCCCATTTAGGGTTTGGTTTCTGGCTCGTAGACCATTCCGGTGGCTGGTAGTACGCTGAGCTCGACGTTTGTCCAGTGGTGTGAGATTCACGCGCCGGTGTCATGAGGCGGTCTAGCCCTAGATTGGTGATGATGGGCTCATTCTCAGCGTTCAAGAGAATGTTATTGGGCTTGATGTTACCGTGCACGAGTTTCTTCTCGTTGATGTAAGATAGTCCTCGAGCCATTCCTCTTGCTATCTTGAGCCGTGCCTCGAAACTAAGATGGTTTTGTAATGACGAAGAAGAAGACGACGAGCTTGAGCTTGCCTTAGCTGTTTGTAAAGGAACAAAACGAATGTTAAAAGCAAGTGATGGGCGTATCTTATACAAGAGAATGTGATTTTTGACTTGGTGCGCCTAAAGAAACAGAGTAAGAGAGGAACTTACTAGCTGTGAAGAAACAGAGGAGGCTGCCATTGGGAACATAGTCGGAGATTAGAAGCTTCTCGTCGTTTCCCCAGCAGAACCCACGAACTCTCACGAGATTTGGGTGTCGAAGCTTAGCGATGGCACGAACCTCCCGCTCGAATTCCTTGAGTTTCGCCGCCGCACAGCTCTCTGTCTCGATACGTCTCACCGCGAATGCCGTGCCGTTATCTAGTACCGCCTTATACACGATTCCGGTTCCGGTGGTTCCCAATATGTAAGCAGATGCCTTTAGTAGAGTGTCTAGATCTAGCCGAGTCTCGCCGTCAACTGTTACTAATTTAGTTTGGGAACTCTGTTTCATTGCCCCACCATCTGTTCGACTAAATGCCTGAACGTTTTGCTGGTTCTCTACGTCGCTCCCTGATGTCGATGTATCGTCGTAGCTTCCTCCGGTCAAGATTATGCACGAACCACATGCCCTTTTTGCATCTGGTGACTCTGCGACTGTGACCTCCGTGGCGCTTGGTTTCGATTTCTTAGCTTCGTTTTTCTCCAGACAGAATTTGAAGAAGCTAAATCTGCTGGATTCTGGGTACCTTCTGCGTTTCCTCACTTGGTATACGTAGAGTATGAACAGACCTATGATAGCTAGAGCAGCTATGTCTGCAACCGTGATTGCAGCAATGGTGCTTGGCTTTAGCTTGCTTTTTGCTGTCTGGTTTGGTGATTCTGTTAAAGGGTTTATTGGAGCTGAGGGTCTAGGCTTAACCGCTATAGCCGGTGAAGTAGTTTCAGAGCTATTTGGAGGGTTTGAAAGAGTAGAAGGAATTGAACAAAGGATCTTCAATGGCTTCCCACATAGCTCTTGGTTACCAGAAAAAGACTCAGCCTTTTGGTTAAGTAAAGAAAGGGAACTAGGGATTGGGCCTGTGAGATTATTAAAGGAGAGATCGACTGTGGCATTTGCTGGAATTTTCTCCGCAAAACCTGGAGAAATCTCGCCCAAGACTTTGTTGTGTGATAAGTTCAAGTAATGCAGGCTTTTTCCCCCTAAATCTTTGGGAAGAGAGCCGTTCAGAAGATTTGAAGAAAGATCAAGAACCTGTGCTGCTTCGAAACCACTTGGAATATCACCTGAAAATGAGTTCTTTGTCAAGGAAATGGCCGTTAGATTCTTCAGAAGTGAGAGGCTTGGAGGAATTTTTCCAGTAAATGAGTTAGCTGAGAGATTCAAAAGCTGGAGACCAATCACACTGTTGATACTGTTGGGCAAATCACCAGAGAGATTGTTGCTGCCAAGGGAGAGAGTCTGAAGCTCAGTGGCATTGAACACCGAGTCCGGGAGAGACCCGTTGAAGAAATTGCTAGACAGATCCAAGATCCTTAGATGCTGAATGGAGAACAAGTCCGGAGTGACGGAACCAAGAAGGTGTTTGTTGGGAAGCACCAAGCTTGTAACTCTGAACATGTCTGTTGTGTTGGGCTTCCCAAGCTCAGTGCAGGTGACACCTGTCCACAAGCATGGTGTTGCATCTTCATAGTTCCAGTTGAGTAGAACAGAGAGAGGGTCACTGAGGATGGAGTATTTGAAAGTAAGCAGAAGAACACCATCATTGTTTAGAGCTTGGAGTTGTGTGGGGACAAGAAGAAGGTGGACGAGGAGGACTAATAAGATAAGGAGGTTGCTTCTGTTGGAAGCCATGGTTTTTCAGTGCTTGGTATCTCCCTGTCTAATTATTACATATGGCTATGCATATTCATAGCAGAGAGAGAGAGAGGTTGAACCACTCAAGTAACAAGTTGTTCTGGTCACCAAATCTGTGATATTGGAGCAATCTCTGAGATGGTGAAGGGGAGAGAGAGAGAGAAAGAAGTTTAATGAGCCGGAGTTGATGAAAGAAGCTTTTGACTAGACTTGACATGGGACAAGATGTAGAATCAATGATATTCGATCATTATTTCATCAATGTAAAACTGTAAATCAGCAGTATTTTCGCATATATATTAAATTTATTCCATTCAGCAAAAAAAGAAAAAAGAAAAGCAATTCATGGGAGACGGAATAATTACCGTTTGGTTTTGAGTGAAGAAAAAAACTAAACAGTCAAGGAGGGTTTCCAATATGAAAAGAAAAAAAAGGTAATAAAGTGAGTTTTCACTAGAAATTATTGCATTTTCTTTCTTTTTTTTTCCTTGAAAAGGATAATCACCGACTATCATGACTAAAGGATTAATATATACTGTGTAGTACATAAGTTCATGATCTGAGTGATTATTTTTTAATTTAGTACTTTCTCATCTCAGAAGTTACAGAGGAAAATCTGTTCTAGGTTTGCCAAAACAGAGGGTTTCGTATGAAATGAACCATACATTAATCAAAGACAAAACCAAGGGACACCAAACTGACATGTCAGTTATCCTCACCTTTAAAAAAAATAAAAATTCTAAAATAACAAAAATCATAATATTGGAAAGTTGATCTTGCAGAGTTTGATTTTTGTGTACAATGTTCACACGTCTATAAAAGTTGGCAAACTGAGGCGAAAAACATGATAGCGACGAGTGGAGACTGTGGAGGGCTATGGCCTCATCGCTTTCAGTGTAGCCCGTCGACGAAATATAAAACAGAAACAAGGCTCGAGTGGTCCGGTCCATGTTGTTTGGTTTTGAGTGATTCACATAAGAATGAGAATAATTGAAGCGGAATAAACGACAGTGCTAACCAAGTGCCTTTGGCCTAGTGGTAAAGGGGCTCCAGCTGGAGCTTCCGCCTTGGGTTCGAATCCCCTTGGCCACCCAGAGACGCCTTAAGTGGTAAGAAAACGTGGATGTGCTGTCCACGAGAGAAGTGGTCAAACAAATTACACAAAACAGTTTGGTATATCTATCAAGGTTAATTTTGTAGATTGATGGATCTCACGATAGATAAACACATTACATTTTAAGAATGGAAAAAGAAAAAAAAAGCAAAAAATAATCGGATTATTCATTCTGAAACAAGCTTTAGATTTTATTGTTGCTTTACGAACAAGATGAAACTTCATGTCAAATCAAAAAGATATGAACGAAAATTTTAAAGTCTTATATAGAATATAGATAATAGAATGGAAATTTAGACATTGCCTAACAAAGAACGTACATAATAAAATAATGTAATTTTTTTTTTTTTTTTTTAATAATAATGTACTGTATAATAATTTTCATGACCGGTTTAGTTGTGTTATTTAATATACGTAATTCGTGTAATCGCTTAAGAAAGTTCAAACGGTTATCATTAAAAAATCTCACATGTGCATTATAAAAAGTGGCCTACGGAGATGATGGGGGATACCTAGTCCATTTTTAAAACACACAAGATAAGATTTTGGACATAAGTGAAAATACAATCTATAAAGTATATTCATCTGGCTTGTACTAGACATGACGATCACGGGCTCATGTCGTCTACTCGTTATACTTTTTCATTCACTTTCTTGTTTTTTTTGGGTATAATGGTTGTGTATTTTCATTCCCTTTCTTACACCAGTGCAAAACCTTCATTTCTTTCATTCGCTTTCTTGTTTTTCTTTTCATTTCTTTTTTTTTTTTTTCATTTTTTAACCAAACCAAATATCTAAGCCTAACAGGAATTTTTATTGTATTTTTTCCCTTAAAGTTCAAAACATATAATTCAAATAAGTTCTGTCAAAAATTAGTTTTATTTTTAGACAGAACTATACACTAAAAAACTTAAAAAATATTCCCTTCCATTCAATGTCTTGTGTTTTACTGTCGGAGGCTGATAGCCAATAATGTTCTATGGCCGATCTGATGCCCCTTAGTTTGGAGATAATGTCATCTTTTATTGTAGACAATAGACAATGGATTAACTTTTACAAAAAGAAATATCTTAGAAGATTCACTATAACTATAGATAAACACATAAAAGAAATATATAAAACTGTTGGAGGATTTATTGCTTAAAAACTTCTATATGCTTCTTATTTCCATTAACACGGCTGTCCGAAGTTCAAAAACGGCTACGAATTGGCCCCTCAATTCACGAAAAATGACTTAAAGAATTATATATACTTTTAAAATCGCCATCAGCGACCCATGAGGCCATGACACTTTATAACACGTTTTGCATAAATATTAAATTCATATTTAGTAGTAAAACACAATATATGTTAATGTATGATTTCAATTAATATATATATATATATATATATATATATATATTTCCGTGTTTACTGGATTTTAAATTATAACTATCGAAAAGAAAAAGAGAATCAGACGAGTTTGAGTCTTCTGAGCATCATGACCCATTCTTCGACAGAGTAACAGCAAAACACTGATCGGATCAAAGGAAATATTAATAGGCTGACCACACATCACGTTCTTCTGTCCGCCAATTAATTAACAAGAAAAACTTTGAGCAGGATATATATTGCAAAGCATTACATATAAATGGCTGTTTTCAAAGGTAAGTTAATTTTAGAGAAGAAAAAAAAAAGTTAATTTTAGAGAAGCAAAATGACAAATATATTTGGTAAAAAAAATGACAAATATTCTGCGAGGACATATATGTGACTGTTGTAATACTTACGGGTTGAACCCATAAAAAAAAGTAACACCAAAAATATATGAAACGCTAGCTAGCGTTATATCTCTGCACAAATTAAACATCTTTGTTAAACTCTTACACACCTTATATGTCATGCATGTGTCCATGATGCATTTAACTTTTGTTTGACGCATGTGTGATATATACACACGAAATAGAATTTAGTTCTATAACCTTTTTTTCTTCTGTTTCCACTAACTTTTTAGTGCTCACAGCCTCATATCACATATTTCCTCTCTAACTTGAGATATTTATTGAATTACAAGTTTTTTAACCAACTCTTTAATTTCGTCAAGAGGCTCCAAACAGTCACGAGGTGGAACAGCGTGCTGAGTATATATAGCAAGTGTTTTCTTTTTCTTTTTTTTGGCTGAATGGCAAGTTTATAAAAAGAATTCCTCTTGTGATAGCATTTTTGGTTTAGAAGAACTAGAATCTGGACATGTAAACATTGTTATTTCCTAATGTGCACCTTAATATCTCTACACTGTCGGGATTTCCCTATTAGTAAGGTGGATCTTTAACCCGTTTAACGGTTTTCTATTTTATATAAAACCACATACAGCACATCCGTCTTCCGCCTCTCGCTTTTGCAGTGATCGTAAGCTGATTTAACCCGTCATAATTCCATGAATATGTACTTGAGCCAAAAGTTATAGAAGACCACATCAGTAAATCCCAAGAGCTCTGCACATGCATATACGCCAACAGGAAGCATAGAAAGGGCGATGTCAAAAAAAAAAAGAAAAAAGAGGAAGCATGAGAGGTCAGATTGTACTGAAAAGTAATCTGTGATATTTATCTGAACTGAGAAATAATATTTTTTTGTCACTGTTCTAGCATATATTACTCTTGGTCTTGGGTATAGTGAGTCAGTGACCTGCATAGCAGTTATAAGATGTAGTGATTATAAAAAGAAAATCGAATCAAGGTTCTAATAATTAAATATGATCACCATCGATCGTTTTCTTTAAGAAAATTCTCACTTTTTCAATCTGAAATTTTAGAAATATCAAATAATTCATCCAACAACAACCGCTTGTCGTAAAGAGAGGTAATCATATTAAAAGGCCAAAAGGGTAACGAATTATCAACTTTAAATCTAAATATTATCGCCGGGCACTCTGGTCTGGTCCAAAATAAGTTCTCATGTATCCCCGAGACACGTGTCTTAGTTCAACAACTACGTTCTTACTTCTTTTGAATAATTTGCATCACCAAATGTGTATGTACATTTATAATCAACGAACGATGTTCTTGTGTGTATTATTTAATACATAGATATTCATTGGCGTTATCTAAATTAGTCTCCCCTAACCTACCACTCACATTGATTTACATGACATCGACAAAGATGCATTTTGACATATTGTTATCAAACTGGTGACTAGTTTTTTGTAAGTAGCATGTGATAATTGTTAGGCTTTGATGCCGTAGGGCTATTTTGTATCGATTGTTGTAACACCTTTTGTATTAATATACCAATAGATGAAAAAAAACATATTGTTATCAAACCAAGCACTCACCTCGAAGTTCCTCAACGACCGCATGATTAACAAATATAAAAATATTAGGGATCTAAGTTGGATTTCGCTTTTAGTTGCTCTTTTTCCGAATAATTATGTTTCTTATCTTAGTCCGACTCAAACCCGATTACATTAAAAAACTCAAACAGATACATAATCCCAATATCATTATATCTTTTACCATATTTCTCATGAAAATAGTGAAAATTGAAAAACCATTTAAATGCTCACAAACAACAGAAAATGGTTTATATCGGGTGTGTAAAATAGATAAAAAGGGATCGAGTAGTTTCATGAATTCAAGCGTCGAGTTTGCTTCCTTCGACATCAACGACGAACCTATAACGCACATCGTTCTTCTCGAGTCTCTCAAACGCAGTGTTAACATAATCCATCTTCACAACTTCGATCATCGAACTCAAACCCTTTTCTTTACAGAACTCAAGCATCTCCTCTGTCTCCTTCATGCTCCCTATGAAGCTCCCCGTTATCACTTTCCTCCCTAATTAAACCATCATCATCTCCAGTTAATTAATAATCACAATCATTAATTATTCAACTAGTGATTCATAATGGACTCACCAAGCATAAGCAGAGGAGTGAGAAACTGTAAGGGATTGTTGATGACTCCCATGAGAATGAGTTTGCCATCAAGCTTGAGCAGAGACAAATAAGGCTCAAGTGCGTGATGAACGGGCACCGTGTCGATTACGTAATCCAACGAATCAGCTAATTCGTTCATCTTCGCTTCGTCGGATCCGATCACGTAATTATCGGCTCCAAGATCGTGCAGAGCCTCTTCTCTCTTCTTGTTTGATGAGCTTATGACAGTCACATGGTGACCCATTGCTTTGGCTATTTTCACACCCATGTGACCAACTCCACCTAACCCTAGTATGCCTCCTCTTAGGCCTGGTTTTTTCAGACCGAAGTGGCTCAGTGGACTGTACACCGTCACACCGGCGCACAGTAGCGGAGCAGCCTGCTCAACCGCCATTCCTTCTGGAATCTTCACCACAAACCTGAACACAAATTGACCCTTTAGCCATAAATAACCTAACCTGTTTCCCAAGAGACCGAAACCAAAACTAAAACCAAAACCTAAAGATCCGGCTTGAAGCTAGATTATTAATTCAATTCAAATACTGAAGTGCCCTTCTTTGAGTTTAGAATAATTTAATATTCAAAACCAAATATAAGATTGTCTTTTGTATGTTTTAACAGAATTTTTGTTTTTGAGAATCTTTAGTAGTAGTTAGTATATCAAAATCGTTAGTTGAACACCACCAATAATATGATTGAATTTTTGAACACGTAATTTTCAACTAAATTTTTTGAAATTATTGATAAAAAAAACAACACAAGGTTATTGAAAAAAGAAAAGAAAAGAAAAGAAAAGAAAAGAGTCATACTTTTGGTGAACGACGGTGGCTTTAGCGAAGCCCCCTTGTGTGGGTTGACCATCGATGTAAACATCGTTGTAGCTCCATATCTTCTTGGGACAATACTGTTCCAGATCTCTCTCGCAAGGGCTACAACCTCCGCAACATCCAACGAGGCAACCAACTCCGACAATATCCCCTACGGTGAACTTGCTCACACCTGATCCCACCTCCACCACTTCCCCCACAACCTCGTGCCTGACAACATTAACTCAATCTCAGATTCTTTTTTCTTTCATCATCAGAAAATAAAAAAGAAGATTAAAGAGGAGTTTTTTTTTTTTTGTATGAATTAAAGAGGAGTTTACCCAGGAACCATGGGGTAATTAGACATGCCCAGATCGTTTTTGGTTTGATGAAGATCAGTGTGGCAGATTCCACAGCATATGATTCTTATCTGTACGTCATCTGGTCCAGTCTCTCTGTAACCAAAAACCCATATTGATGAAATTGAAAAAAAAACACAAAACTCAAAGATCCAAAAGAAGAGAAACTAAATTAACCTGAGAGTGTAAGTGTAAGGAGAGAGAATCCCAGATGGGTCTCTCGCAGCCCAGCCTGTTGTTTTCTTCTCAGTCTCTATAATTCCCATTTTTGATTCTCTCTGTATCGATGCTTCTTGATCTGCTTTCACCCTTTTGCTGTTTATGTGTAGTATATATATAGAGAGAAAGTGGGAAACGTAACGCGTGCGTATGTGTGATGATATAATTGGTGTTTGTCAATAGCGTACATTTGGTGGCTATATTTGAGTGTAAATTTGTGTATATTGTTGACAATTTAGTCAAATTAAACTTTAAATTTTTAGTTGCTGAATGAAAGATCCTTCTAGAAAATTAAATTTTTTTCTTCATTTTATACGGCTGTCGTTATTATAAACTGTGTGACAAATTTTGAGAGGCTAAAATACATTCAGTGAAATTTCTTTGCATTTTTATTTTTTTAGTTTATGATAAAAGTATAATTGTAATAATTCATTCTTTTGCCAACTTTGAAATAGCAAATCCAAGATTAAATGAAAAGGAATAAATTTGTGTACTTTTAACAGGAAGAAAATCCACTATTGATGTGGACACGTCAGCTATAGGGTCCACTGGGGTTGGTGAACAAACATTGTGGGGTCTAATCGCGTGTTGCCCGGTTTAAATCATGGTTCGGCCACGTGTTGAATCTTTACCTCTGGACAAGCAACTATCGCTTAGACGGCCGAGATCAGCTGTGAATACTTCCCAGTTCCCACTCCCATGGAAACTTTTTTGTTTTGACGGCCCAGATCAAATTGAGAAAAAGTAACCCGAACGCAAGTCATATCAAACTTCTCTTTTTTTTTTTTTTTTTTCGAAATCATATCAAACTTCTCTAGTCTTTACTATATACCACTGGTAAAGCACGACGTTGGGCATCGTAAATATACTTTTTACCAGCAATAAAAAGGTGAATTGTCGAAAGTTGCATTTCTTTTTCTTTTTTAGTACTATTTTTTTTCATATTTGAGTTACAACGGGATAGCTAACTATAGTTCATTAAAACCCCACTGAAAATAGGGGGAGTCGAATTCCACTTAGTCAAATAATAGTATCGGTCTTGGTAAAGTTGGTAGATTTTATGCTATGCTATTAGACTACGACCATTTTCTTTTTTGAAATTGCATTTTGAGAAGAAAATGATGCACTTCCAATAATGAATATCGAAATGCAAAGTTTTCATATTTTTCTCTCTATATATAATTCATTGCATATCGCATAGAATATATATCTTATGGTTTTTAGCTATGAAATATGTTTAGAGATTCAAATTCTTGCTGATAGAAACGTAATCTAATTCTCTATTGTATGCTGCGTACAGTAGTTTAAAATTTTGTAAAAACTTTCGTCATAAATTTTCATAGCCTTGGGCCACATATCCATCAGCCCAATCTTAAATTTTTTTAACCGAATCGATTATTATTATGTTCTAAACGGATTCAAACCGCTGACATCCGCCATAGCCAGCCCATAGGATGAACCATCGCCTGTCAATCCCTTCAATTTTCTTTAAGAACAAAAAAATCGGTTTTCGCTTTTCTTTTTTGAATCAAAAGAATGACAGTTCAAAAAAGGAAGCGCAAAGAGTATGTGAATGGCTTGACACAGAAAGAAAGCCCATTAGCACCAAATGAACATTCAAAAACCCAAAGAGAAATGAAAATCGACATGCTGTCATAAGTCAATCTCTGTATAGGCATCAGTATATATATCAATATATGGCGGGAAGCTTTTGACTTGGAACGCAAGCTAGAAACGTAATAAGTGGATGGGGACAAGGGTATGACTGGAATTCTGCTTTATTAATTGCTCGTATTGTTTGATTTGCTTCTCCAATCGCACTCTCCTCACTAAATGGTCAACTACCTAAATTAATTAATTATCGAGTGCTTCTAAGTAACAAAAACCGTTGTAGATAGATAGCCTCTTCTAAATTATTAAAATATCTGAGAAAACAGAAGAGAACCATTCTTTTTTCTTCTATTGTTATTGAAAGAGAAGAACCATTCTTCTTTGTGTTTTGTCTCTTCGTATCTCCTTTCACGTTGCAAATTCGAGTTTGGTAGACTCAAAACGCTCGCATTTATCTGATTTGTTTCTTCTGTCATTTTTCTCGACTTATATGTTGTTCCATCTTTAACATTCTTTCTTCTGTTTCGATCTCAAGTTGGTTTTCTTTCCTTGTTCCCTATCTGTTGATGAATTTGGAAGATATTGAAATTGGCACCCCCTTGAACTATCTTCCATGGAACAGGTGGGTGATACGATCTTGTGTCTTTATTTTTTTTCATAAATAAAAATCCATTAAATTCAGTTCTTAGCAAATTATGTGTTTAAGGTTTGGGCGGCCTTATATATTTTCTTGTTTGCAGATCAAGAAACTTGTTGTTCCACGGAAGGCAAACACGCCGAGTAAGCTCTTAGGACGATCTGATACAGATTCCGAAAGTGTAACAGCACAGTTGCTGAATGATGATGAAGTAAGAGTTCTACATCTCTTCTTCTTTTTTATTTATTTTTTCATACAATTTACAGGGACTATTAATGTTACGATATGATATCTTGTTCTACTGATTATATAACTAATTTGGTTTAAAATTCGAAAACTCATCAAAAATTTGAACAATAAAATTTCGAGATATGTGCTTATAGACTTATAGTGCCGCGCGTAGCATGATCTTTATATTCACTAGACGAGTAATTAACAGTGATATTAACATTGTAAGAAAACGACGAGGTTATTATTGTGCAAAATCTTATTGTCATTGTCATAGATTGGTGCACTTAACTTAAGAATAGATAGTATCATAAACCACTATAATATTCATTTTTATAACAACAATAATTGTTTGAATTGCATTATATAAAAGTTGATTTTTGGAAATATTATATTTGGTGGTCATGACATATAGTTAAATAGCTAGTACTAATTTGTATGAGCATTGTTGTTGTGTAATCAATTTAGTTACTTAATGTATAAATTAATTTGATTTGTCTAGTGATGAATTTCAACATTAACCTAAAAAACAAAGAGAGGGGTTGGTAAGTTGCAGATTTTATAATTTTGAAATGGCCCACTGCCACAGAAGCAAAATTCAAAAGAAATGGAGGTGGAAACTGAAAAAGCGGACAAGGAGATTGCAACAGTTTCGCCGGCGGTGATGATCGGAAATAGACACACCCAGAGTGTGAAGGAAGAGGTGAAGACGCAGTTCTGGCTCTCTGCTCCACTCATTGGCGTCAGCATCCTCCAATACTCTCTCCAAGTTATCTCCGTCATGTTCGTCGGCCATCTCGGCTCACTTCCTCTCTCCGCCGCCTCCATCGCCACCTCCTTCGCTTCTGTCACCGGCTTCACTTTCCTGGTTCGTAACCTCTCTCTCTCTCTCTCTCTCTCTTCATAGTCTCCCAATTTCAGTGATTCGAAAGAGAACCTAAATCTAGTTCAATTCCAAAAGGGGGGTTTGGTTTGATTTGAATACCATAGAAACTGATTGGATTAATCCAACAGATGGGTACAGCGAGTGCGCTGGAAACACTTTGTGGCCAATCTTACGGAGCAAAGATGTATGGAAAGCTAGGGATTTACATGCAGAGAGCTATGTTTGTTCTGCTTATACTCTCGATTCCTCTCTCCATTGTCTGGGCTTACACAGAGGACATTCTCGTCTTCGTTCACCAAGACAAGTCCATCACCAGACTTGCAGGCTCATACGCTAGATACATGATCCCAAGTATCTACGCCTACGCGCTTCTTCAATGCCTAAACAGGTTCTTGCAAACGCAAAACAATGTCTTCCCTGTTTTTGTGTCCTCTGGAATCACTACTTGTCTTCACGTGCTTCTATGTTGGGTCTTCGTGTTTAAGTCTGGTTTAGGACACAGGGGAGCTGCTCTTGCTATCTCAGTATCTTATTGGGTCAATGTCATTCTCCTCTCTTGTTACGTCAAGTTCTCAGCTTCTTGCTCCCAGACATGGACTGGTTTCTCCAAAGAGGCTCTCAGCCACATCCCTGCTTTTATGAAGCTCGGTTTTCCTTCTGCGGTTATGGTCTGGTACATTGTTCGCGTTCCATTGATTTATCTTTTTTCTACATGTTCATCTTGTTTCATGATTTTTGTCGTATGCTAATGATGGACAGCTTAGAGCTCTGGTCGTTTGAGCTTTTGGTTCTCTTGTCAGGCCTACTACCTAATCCGGTTTTAGAAACTTCTACTCTTTCAATCTGGTAAGACGAAGACGGGTTACATTCATCCTTATCATTTGGTTGACGGACTTCTTGTTTTTACTGATTTCTGCAATATTCTTACAGCCTTAATACATCATTAACTGTCTGGATGATCCCTGTTGGCCTTGGTGGCACAGCAAGGTAAGCACACAAATAACCAGAAATACAAGCATATAAGCTGACATATTTCACAAAACTCAGTACTGTTAGTAACACTGCTTTTCTCGGTCATAGCACGAGGATCTCGAACGAGTTAGGAGCAGGGAATCCAAAAGGCGCAAAGCTGGCTGTACATGTGGTTGTAGCCACAGTAGTCGCAGAGGGTATTCTGATTGGATCGGTTTTACTGGCGATACGGAATAAATTGGGATATGCTTTCAGCAGCGATCCAAAAGTCATCAAATATGTAGCATCGATGATACCAATTGTCGCTGCAGGCAACTTCCTTGACGGATTTCAATGCGTTCTGTCAGGTTCTTCCATAAAAAAAAAAAAAAAAGGACTTTGTGAGAGTAACAACTATTTCTTTCCGGTTTGTTGAAACCAAATCTGGTTGTACGTTCTTGATTGCAGGGGTTGCTAGAGGATGTGGATGGCAGAAGATTGGAGCTTGTGTGAATCTCGGCTCATATTATCTAGTTGGAGTTCCACTGGGGTTATTACTCGGTTTCCATTTACATGTCGGTGGTCGGGTAAGCTAAAATCTCAAATTCATCTTACTGTTACAGCACTCTAATAACAGTATAGAGCTGCATAGTAAAATATCATGTGCTTGTGTATCTATTTAAGGGGCTGTGGCTGGGAATCGTATCGGCCTTAGTTGTTCAAGTGTTCTCTCTTTCCCTTATCACATTAGTTACAAACTGGGATAAAGAGGTAATTAGAAATCTTCTGTGTTATTTACTTTTGATTTTACAATAGCTAGCTATATGTATCACGTATGTAATCGATATTTTTGTTATTTGGAAAGGCCAAGAAAGCTAAATACAGAGTCGGGCCTTCGGATAAGGAGGTACGAGAAGCTGAAGCATCAATTATATAGTGTATAGTATGATCTGAATGGTTCAGAAAAATGCTTCACTGTCTTTGGATCGTTGTGTTTCAAATTGGATCGTCTCAGTGAGGTTGAAGCTTCCACTGTTTTTGGTTATGTAGCTTTTTCGGTAGGGTTTTTAGAATAGTTTTATCGTACAGGGTAAATTGTTGGCAAAAACTTTGGAAACTATATATTATTGGAGTGTTATCATATTTGTGATTCATATGGAGTGTTATGATTCATATGAGGTATACGGTTTGTGATTGACATATTTGATTTACAGCAATGTAAATTTTTTTATAAGATCCATAGCGATCGCATGGAACATACTGTACTTGAGATTACTCCGACCGGTGTTTTTCATAGATCTATGTGTTTAAGTTTGAGAATGTTTCTAAGACTTAGTTACGGGCTCATGTGATTGGGTCCACAGCCCATACAATTAGGTCCAACTTTTTAATAGATGATCAGAGGTGATGTCATTTTTGTTATTAGTACAACTTGTCACTACGATCTTACAAATATATAATTTACATCTAAATTTAATTTCTTCTTTTAACTATCCATTGTTGGACACTACATATGATAAAATGATGGATAAACCTTTTCTTTACACATAAATGATCGTTGTCCATGTAAAAAGGAACAAGTCAATCTTTTTGAGACAGAGGAACGAGTATATATTATTTAAAAGAACAAATTGAAAAATATAACCCAACGAAACACATTTGATAAATGATTAGTAAAATAATTTGTAACTTTCTATGTCAAGTTATAAGATTAAGAGATCATTGACATTATTTATTGTATATCCCACTAACAGTTTTTTTTTTTTTTTTTTATTTTTTTGTGAGAAGTCAGGTGACCACGATGACTCCTCCTAATTAAAAGTAATACAACTTGTCTTTTCATACACAAATGTTACATTTTTTGGATTCTTTGGAATTTTGGTTGTTTAATGAATTTCATTTTTAAAAAAGTCTTATTGTTCTACGGGAATTTGTTCTCATAAACATATCTTATTAAATGATTAAAATATAAAACATTCGAATCCATAGAATCTGTTCGATTTAAAAATATATTTTTTTAAGAAAGTATCGATTCCAACATACGAAAAATACCACAGAAATCCGCTTACTAATAATAAAGTAATAATTGCTATTCACTACTCTCGAAACTTATAACCGATGTCGCAAACTAAGAAATATATAATTTAAATTTTCCAATTCATATCACTCCAATGGTTAAATTTTACAAAATAAAAGATTTGCAGAAACCGTACCAAGTGACTTGAGATATTTTGTTAGTTTCATCGCATCAAATAGAAGTGATACGCAAATGCAAGTACGTATATATATACTCAAAATCCTGTCTCAGTCTCAGCTCCTTGGTTCCATGGTTTGACCCAGTCTGCATTCTCTAAATGTGACCCATAAGCAAACCCACCGTGACGTGCCATATCAATTCCAACGGTCTCTTCTTCCACAGATACTCTAAGAAGATTGATCTTATGTAACCCATAAAACAAAGATCCCATCGTTAACGTCACCCACCCGAAGATCGCAATTATCTGGCCGATTTGTGCTCCGAGTAGTTTCACTCCCCCACCCATCAGCAAACCGTGCGGCCTTCCACTTTCGCCGCCATAAACTTCGCTCATATAACGTTTTGTAGCGAAAAGTCCTGTAAATACTAATCCCCACGCGCCACAACCACCATGTACTTGAGCGGCTTGAAGCGGATCGTCGTACTTAAATTTCTTGGCGAACATGTCAAGTCCGATCGTAACCCACGATGCCACAAAGCCGCATACAATGGCAGCCCAAGGCTCTACAACAGCGCAACCCGATGATATAGCCACGAGGCCGCTTAGTAATCCGGTGCACACATGCGTCACATTCCAATGGCCGACTAAAAGTCGCCTTGTGAACATAGTGGTCAATGCCGCAGTAGATCCAGATAGGGTCGTTGTAACGGTGGTCCGTCCAATGGCGCTCCATTGACCATAGTATGGAGACGATCCACCGTAAGATTTTAAAATGGTTAAGAAATAACCGGCAGTGAACCCGTACCATCCCAACCACAACATGAGTGTACCGAGAACAACAAGCGGTACGCTGTGACCACTGATTTCCGTGGAACGGTTTTCTTGGTGGTTAAACCGGCCGATTCTTGGTCCTAGAATTAAAGATCCGCAAAGACCGGCTATCCCACCGGCCATGTGAACCACACCCGAACCGGAAAAATCAATCGCACCAGAGCCTAAGAAAAGATTATTGTCGGACCGACTCGGACTAGCCCATCCATCGCTTGACCAGAACCAATGTGAGATTACCGGATAGACAAAGCCGGTCAAAAAAGAAGAATATATGAGATAAGCAACGAACTGAGTGCGCTCGGCCATCGAGCCACTTGTGATTCCAGAGGCAGTAATAGCATAAGTCCACTGAAAGAGGAAGAAGCTGAAGTCATAGCCGGAGCCTTCAGGGAAGGAGTTTAAGGCATAGAAGTTGCGGTGGCCACCAATATAACCGTTGGATGGCGTACCAAAGGCCAAGGCAAATCCAAAGAGGTAGTAAGTAATGAATCCTGAGGCAGCATCAAGGATACTACACAACATGATGTTCTTGGCGTTTTTGGCGCGGATTGAACCAGCGCTTAGCATGGCAAAGCCTATTTGCATGGTGAAGACGATGTAGGTAGAGAAAAGGAGGTATGTGGTATCAACAGCGAAGGTTGTGTCCGAAAATTTGTTGGAAATGGTTGAGATGTGAGAGCAAAGGAGGGATGCTGCGGCAGAGGAAGAGTTGAAGTTAGAGGAAGTTGTGAGGAGGACGGCGAGGTGGGAGGCAGAGCAAATGTTGGTGGATGTGGTCATGTTAGCATATACTTGTTAAAATGAATTATGTGTGAAAGTTTGGTCCTTTTGTGGAAGAGTATATATATGTAAACTTCGTATTCTTAGAAAAGAAGAAGTGGCAATAGAAGAGAAGAAAAATATATACAAAACATGTTGCAAGGTTTGGAGAATATAATGCCCACGAAGGGGAGTGTCAAAGACTTTAGTTTGCATATATATATTCTGAGTAATCTTTAAAGTCTTTTTTTTTTTTTGTTCCTTATAATTTTTTAATTAAAAGTAAACGCAAACGTATAATTGACATTTTAAAACAATAAAAACTTTATCTCATTATGCTCTCCGTTTATGTTGGAGCATAATGTAATTAGCAAAGTACACTACTCTCTTTGTCACACTTTTTATTCAAATCATTTAGCTAAACTATCTCCCTAAAGAACTTTAGGCCAACGATAAACAATTTTTTTTGAAAAAATGGAAGAACGGAAGAAGTATTTTTTAGACAATTAATATTGTAAGCATTCGAAACATGCAATTGGACTATATTCCATACGTCAGAACAGAAAATTAAACCGTCTTGAAAAACTAAAGTATCAATCGCCAAAATATGGGTCGTTAGAACAAAAACTTTTTATCCTTTATGTTTTTCAACTTAAATGATCTTTTATTTGTTTTGCACCAAAAAAAAAAAAAAAAGTCTTTTATTTGTTTTTCTGTCTTTTGTCACCATCTTGTTTCTTTACCGCATCTAACGGAATTAATTTTCATAAATGCTAATTTTATTTACAAGCGCACGAAGAGTGTGTGAATGGGCTTCACTATGTATGAAAGCCCATTATCACCATCCACCCAATTAACATTAAGAAAAAACAGAAAAGAAATTCCAAAGAGAAATGTCGAAATTCATGAATCAGGAGAGTCGAGCAGCATGAGGCGTTTCACGTTATCTCCTCCGAGTTTCTTGTTTGAATAAATTTACCTGAGCGGACTTGTGGCTGTAAATGTGGCCAGTGCTTAAAATCACAAGTACATAGTAAGTTACACTTGTCTTCTACACGTCTTCTTTACGACCACACCCTTCAACTACTTCTCATCTCTCTCTCTCTCTAACAGAAACTCAACACACCATTGTCTCCAATTTTCGAGATTTTTAAGTCATGACGAAGCTTCTAGAGATGAATCATACCCTTTGTTTTGCCAAGGGTTTTTCTCGTACCAGGTAACTTCAAACTTGTTAATCTGGTTGAGATTGAGTTGTTCGATTCTGTTTCTCCAAACAAGCCCTTCTCTTTCTGTGAATTGCGTTTTGGGTTTCTCATTTTCCCTCCCTTCTTCCTCGAAATTGGTCTATAAATGAAACAAGAGCATCAAAATGGCCCCGTGAATGATTGGGTCAATCAGTATGATCTAATTGGAACCATTTTTATTTTGTTGCAGATTAAATGTTGCAACTTCACCCTTTGTGACATCTGGTGGATATTTCAGCAAAACTTGCATCCCCTATGGTGGCTTGAAATTGTGAGCATCTATCTTTTTGTTCCATTCACATATCTAATTCACAAAAGTGGTTTATCACAATGATGATTACATTTCTATTTAGTTAAAGTGGATTTTTTTAAGTTAAAAGTATAGTACTATGCTGCCATAAACAATAGTGAGAACTATGGAAATTTATAGTTTGAGACAATTATATCCATCATTTTTATCGAGTCTTTGATTAAAAAAGTCTTGATTCAGTACTTGCTATGCAACGCTATCTGCTGTGGTAAAGGAGCAAACATCAGCTTTTAATGGAAAAGAAGCAGCTTTGCTTGTTGAAGAGCTCAGAAGCAACTTCAACACTGGCAAAACAAAGAGCTACGAGTGGAGAATTTCTCAGCTTCAAAGCATTTCCAGGATGATTGATGAGAAGGAGAGATGTATCTCCGAGGCTTTGTATCAAGATCTTTCCAAGCCTGAGCTTGAAGCTTTTCTAGCTGAGGTTTTGCATATAAATTTCAATGTCCCTCTCCTTCTCTACGTTCCTGTTATCTACTGTTAAATCTCTCTTGTCTTATCTTGTTTTCTCAGATTGCGAATACAAAATCAGCCTGTATTCTTGCAATCAATGAGTTAAGGAACTGGATGGCTCCAGAAACGGTAACTAGAACCGTTCAAGCTTTGCTGCTACATTGATGTGTTTCCATTTGAAACCACTTGCCTGATCTATGCCTGGACCTTTCAGGTCAAAACTTCTGTGACAACATTTCCCTCGTCTGCACAAATAGTCTCAGAACCGCTTGGAGTTGTTTTGGTTATCTCAGCCTGGAATTTCCCTTTCTGTAAGCTCAAATTTTTTATTTGAAACTTTTGTCTCATTAATAAAGAGTTAAAGTTTATATATCTTCTTGGTGTTTTTTTATTTCTCCCAGTATTGTCTCTTGAGCCAGTCATTGGAGCTATTGCAGCTGGTAATGCAGTTGTGCTAAAGCCTTCTGAAATTGCTCCAGCAACATCTTCTCTTTTAGCAAAGTTGTTCAGTGAATACTTGGACAAAGCAACAATCAGAGTCATCGAGGGAGGAGTCCCTGAAACAACGGCGCTACTGGATCAAAAATGGGACAAGATATTCTTCACTGGTTTGCTCTCTCTCTCTGTTTCTTTCAAGAATCTTTGAAATTTTGATTGGACTCTCAGGAATACATGATTTAAAAGTCTTTATCTAGGTGGAGCAAGAGTTGCTCGCATTATACTGGCTGCAGCTGCGAGAAATCTTACTCCAGTGGTTCTCGAACTTGGTGGGAAGTGCCCAGCTCTTGTTGATTCAGATGTTGATCTACAAGTTAAGATCTATCTCAGCAAAGCATAAAATAGATAAATTAAGGTCGCATGCTCTCATTTTGGTGCTGTGATTGAAGGTGGCTGCTAGGAGGATCATCGCGGGGAAATGGGCTTGTAACAGTGGACAGGCTTGCATTGGCGTTGATTACGTGATAACAACAAAGGATTTTGCACCAAAATTGGTAAAGGCTACTTGAAATAAAAGCCAATGAATCACAAATGCTCTATTTGTTTCTCTCAAGCTTTGCTGATGCAAATGTTGCAGTACAGTTAGATGCTCTCAAGACTGAACTGAAGACATTTTTTGGGGAAAACCCATTAAAATCAAAGGACCTGTCGCGGATTGTGAACTCTTTCCACTTCAAACGGTTGGAGAGTATGTTAAAAGAGAATGGAGTTGCCAACAAGATTGTTCATGGTGGCCAAACAATGGAAGATAAGCTGTGAGAGAACATGTTTCCATTCAATAAAAATTGCTCATGGGATAAAACAAACTAATCACTGTATTCTGTACCCTTTACAGAAAAATATCTCCAACAATTCTACTGGATGTGCCGGAAGCATCTTCCCTGATGCAGGAAGAGATATTTGGACCACTACTTCCTGTGGTTACGGTACAAAAGATTGAAGACGGTATTCAGGTTATACGTTCAAAGCCAAAGCCTTTAGCAGCGTATCTCTTCACAAACAATAAAGAGTTGCAGAAACAATTCGTGGAGGACGTGTCTGCAGGAGGAATGAGCATCAATGACACCGTCTTGCACGTAAAATAAAGACGCCTTTTGTCATTCAAAACGATGTTCTGTTTTCCAAAATGCTAGCTCTCATTTAAAGATGGTCTGATTCTCCACAGGTAACTCTAAAAGATTTACCGTTTGGAGGGGTCGGGGAGAGCGGGATCGGGGCTTACCATGGGAAATTCTCGTATGAGACGTTTAGCCATAAGAAAGGAGTTCTTTACCGGAGCTTTTCCGGGGACGCTGATCTTAGATATCCTCCTTACACACCCAAAAAGAAGATGGTGCTTAAGGCTTTGCTCTCTTCAAACATATTTGATGCCATTTTGGCTTTCTTTGGGTTTTCTTAAGACTCATGAACACATGTTATTTATTATTCATAAGATCAATGTGAAAATTAGGTTTATGAATAACAAATATAACCTTTCCCCAAGTTAACACGAATAAAACAGAGGTCTAGTTGAGATGGAACAGAGATCACAGTTGGAGAATCCGTATATTTATTGTTTAGAAGAAAAATACTACTATATAGTTTGTACAAATAATATCATAGATCAGTTAGGTCAATCCCTCGATTCCTCCAAATGACCACGCACCAGCTGTACATCCTCCTTATTTGTCTACACATGGGTCAGCTAAATCTAATAAATATGGGATATCATAACTAAAAATAGTATTAATAGAACAACTGTTAGAGCACTGGTAACGGTAGAACACTTCATGTGTTCTA
>OVAQ01000599.1:1826-11942 GCA_900406345.1 Erysimum cheiri
TCACAACTTGAGCTTTGGGTTCGATAACAATGGGTTGGTATTACGATGAGGCTAACGAGACGGAGATGTGGTCGAAGCTCTGCTTTTTGGCTGATACCGCGGTTATGGTTGCTGAACAAGAAAACGAAGAAGAAATAAAGAAGACGAGAGAAACAAGGTCACAACAAAACCATGAAAATCTTAATGCTTCTTCACCACTTTTCGACCTTAACGAGATCCCCACTGATCATTCTATGCAAGAAAACCCACGAAACCNCATAGTCAGAGGCTTTCTGATGAAGGAAAACGCTCCAGAGAAGGAAAATCCAAGATTGTCTCTGAAGAAGAAGACGAAGATGAAAAAGAAGAGAGCGAGGAGAGACTCTTCCAGAAGACCATGAAGAAATTTGCTCGTACAAGTAGAACATACCCACAACAAATCTGTGAAAATCTTAACGGGGCTTCTACTTCTTCATCTCATGTCCTCAACACGGGTGAGTCCGAGAAGACGGGGACTAGAAGCCCTCCAAACCCCAAGTACCAATCTTCTCCGTCAAGCCGCAAGCAACGTGCCGTGATGATTAGTGGTCAAGTCAAGAAAACAGAGGTTGCTCCTTTGCCAGAAACAGAGCCGAGAGAGATCCCGGAGTGGCTTGTTCAGACGATGAGAGAAATGAACGGAGCGGAAGACCCGAGGCTTATCTTTGACACGGCTCTGACCACTAGTGATGTCAACCCATCTCAGAGCCGTCTCTTAATCCCTTTCAAAAAGCTAATCACAAACGATTTCTTGACGCTTGAGGAGACTGGAGCCATATGGAGATTAGCAGTCACCAAAGAAGACGAGGACAATGTGGGTTTAGGAACAATTCTCTTCAATCAAAGGTCCGAAAAGTGGGGTTTGCGTTTTAAAGTATGGGTGATGAAGAAGAAGTCTGGAAAAGAAACCTTGAATTACGCTTTGAATTGGGATTGGAACGAATTCGTGGAGCGTAACGACTTGAAAGCCAACGACAAGATCAGACTTTGGACTTTCAGGTGGGGTGGATTCCTCTGCTTTGCCCTTGATACAGATACAGAGTAGCTCTTCCCTTGCTCTCTCATATGTTTCATTTATCTGTTGAAATTTGTTTGATCTAGCTACGCCTTTTGCACAGCCATCTAACTTCAGGCGCCCGATTCTATAGGTTTTTGGTCTTGTAGGGTTATTTTCTCCTCTATTAATAGTAACTTTTCCCTTCTGGTGTTTCAGATCTTTATGTCGTGTGAACTGAACATCTTTTTTTCATGAATATGGTTTCTTTTTTGGTCTACTTTAGTTACTGCATCAATAGACAATAGATGCCTTTTTGGTTTTAAGTGTCAATCGAATATATCCAAACGTGCAAGTGTTTTTGGTCATTAAACTCCTGCAAAATGCTCATACAATCAGTACCAGGGTTGTTTTCCATATCCTTTTCTACTCAATGATGAGAATCTGATTATAACTCAGTATAAAGAGCAAATTCATAATATATAAGGGAACAAAAATTTGTTGCCAAGGACAGTTTGTTTTTTGTTTTGGCAAGTCTAATATTACTAGTTTCAAAGAGGATCATCGAACAAGAAAGTGTCAGAGTTAAATTCTGAATCTATACCCTCTCTACCCTTGAACTCACCAAGCCCCACTGCTTTTTCTATTGAGAAATCATTCATCAATGCGAAATCGTCTTCCAACATAGTCTTGCTTCTGCGGTTTATTAGCTTTCGAGCTGTAATTTCTACGTTGGCTCTCTCTGCTGCAATCACTTCTTCAGCCACTTCAATAGGTACAACCTTTGAACATGTTTTGCTTGATTTTCTCAACCTTGATGGCAAACTTTTGTTCCTCTTCACGCAGTTCCTGATGGGATCCATCTTGATGCTATCATTTTTCTTGTTACTACTATTGCTGATACTTCTTTTTAGTTCTGGAACCTTGGAGCCGTTTGTTGTAGGACCATTAAACACAAGTTTTCTTTTACACCCGTCTTTGAGATCTAGTTTTCTTGTCTGGAGAAGTTGTGCTCTCATGGATCTTGGAGAGGTACCTGCAGAAACTTTGGCATTCAACAATAACTTCTTTCTCCGAGGTGACATTGAGAAATGCTTCAAGATATCCTCAGGTGTCCAGTCAAATCTCTGCTCATATGGCCAGAAAAGCGGCTCATCAACATTACAACTCTTCTTAGAATCCACAATCTCTGTACTTTTCTCATGAACCAAAGAAGTTGCAGTCTGATTGTTCGGATCAGATGGAACATCAGAGGAGATTGTCAGAGAAGGAGAAGAATTCCCTGATTCAAGTTGTGTACCTGAAGATGGTGAGAAGCTAACTTTTTTCCCTTGTGAACTCTGAGTAGAAGAATCGAGATCAGTGGCAGAACTAGAGGAATCTTTCTTCTGAATGTTCTCTGCATTTTCCTTAGTGTTCCTTGGGATTCTGCGACGGTCTTTAATGGAGCTTACTTCTTGATGATTCAGAGAAAGAGAAGATTTGGCAAGTTTTGATAACCAAGAGACTACATTCTCATCAACCGAGAAACGAAACGAAACAGATAACCTGCGTTCCTCAAGAAGAGAAGTAGGAGATGCACAATCTGAAGATAACCAAATTGAATCACTATCATCAAAGCTTCTCCATTTTCCGAAATTCTTATTCGCCCCACCACCACCACGGTCATCGATCTTTTCCCTTCTTGGTTGTGGTGTTACGCCAGCTGATGATTTGATCCTAGTTTTGTTTGTAACATCTGAAATCTTCTTTGCTGAAGGTAACTTGATGGATTCATAGTAAGTAGAACCTGTTGATTTCGATCTTGGAAGCAACTTTGGTTCACTTGTTGCATTCTTCTTCTTTCTCATGGAGAAAGATGACGCCACTCTCTTCACAAATCCCTTAGATCCATCTTTCCCATCCGTGAGAGCCATTGCAGATCCAGATCACTCTCTGTTGTTTAGCCTGAAAAAGAAGAATCAGACAAGAGAAGTACATGTACAACTACAGATTAAACGAAACTGATCAAGATAACGACACACCAACCACTAACTTCTTGGAGAATTTGAAGGAGTCAACAAAAATAAGCTTCATAGTTGATTATTGCATTACACAGTAAGGGTTTTTTTTTTTCCTTTTCTTAATTGTGTTTCGCGCGTTCTTCCTATAAAGACAAATAAATTTTAAAATTTTAAATAAGTAGGTTACTGGNTTTTTTTTTTTTCCTTTTCTTATTTGTGTTTCGCGCGTTCTTCCTATGAAGACAAATAAATTTTAAAATTTTAAATAAGTAGGTTACTGGACAGAACGTTCTCTTTGACCTTTGTAGTGGGTGCATTGACCGGTTGACATTCCAGCATTTTGTAAAAGAGCCAAATTTGTGCATTGACCATTCTTCAGAATGAAAATTATATCTACTGACTACTGAGTGCTTAAATGTGTACAAGTGTGTCATCTAATTCAGACTGTAACCCAACCCACAAAAAAAATCACAGATTACAAGCAATTAATGTAAAGATCATAGTAGGTGAAAGAGACTAACACAAAGGATGTAAACATTTGCTCTTGACCTGGAGAAATGTTTCAGACAATAATAGACTTCAATTTGGTTTGCACTAGCAGAGCAAAAGGCAATCAAATGCCAACGTAACAAATGTGTATACTATACAATATTTAGGGTAAGTAAAAACTATCATAAAACCTTAAGAGATAGAGAGATAGTTCACTTGTGCTTGCAGTCTTGTGCCTCAGCAGCCTTCAAACTAGCGGAGGCTACTCAAAAGTATTGTAAACCCCAAACCTTTCTCCAATGGGCTTAACTCTTAAAAATTCTTTCTTTTTCTTCCAAGTAATCTAGATCTTTGCTAGGTGACGAGAGAGACCGTGTGATGTAACTGAAACCTGAGAGATCTCAGTTGTCATCTGGGTTTCTGCTGGACCCGCCATTTTTTGAGCTTCCTTTACCTTTCCCACCGCCTTTTGTCTTGCTAGAAGATTTAGAGTTTATTGATTTGCTGCTAGCAGCTTGAGAATCCACATCAGCAAGACCATTCTCCAGAGCTTTCACCAGATTTTCAAAGTAGGTTTTTGTTATGCTGTTTGTACACGACAGAAAGCCATTGGGGTTAGCATTCCATTTGGTTATTTTAAGTCTCAACTTACATAGATGCAACAATCTGACTATAGATGCAACAATCAATCTAAATATAGAACAAACTTATGACTAGATGGACTCATCTTAAAGTCAATAAGGATTCTATATTGTTCTGTCTGAAAAGCTGATGTCTTTCTCGTCCTGTACCAAACAGCCGGATAGATAAAGATTTAAACAAGACAATTACCTTGTCAAACCAGTTAATTTTGTCCGGAAATGATTGAACTCTTCGGAAGGGCCTTCAGCATTTTGAAACTCCTCTAATTCCTTCTCTACACATTTGTGGAGCCTCTCCAAACCTGACTCAGCCTCCCCTGATCAGATCAACAAGAGAAACTTCAACTTCAAGGGTTCACTGACAAAACTGACTGTTCCAGCCAAATCTACAGATGAGAGTTCTGACCTTGCAAATACTCGAAAAATTGTCGCTTAGCATTGTCTGCCAGATAGTATCCATATGCATATGTCCATTTCAGTACCCGTCTGCATTCAATGATCTGCAAATGTATAAATTAAAAGGGAACATTCAGAGAGGTGTTGTACATAAATCCCATTTATCTTGAGATATTGGCTGCTAACCTGGAGCCACGCCTCTGGAATGAACTTGAGCTGAGATTCTGGTGTGCACTGTATGTCACCAAGCTTCCCAAGCTAGTAGAACAACGAGAAAAGTTTGACATCAGAAATTGCCAAAAACCTTACCCGCAAAATTCTATATATTTGCCCACATGTATAAAATCAAAATACACAAAAGGTAACAAAATGCAGTCTCTACTTAGTCTGGATACAATTTGGTGTTGCAAATAAAAGTAGTGAGAATAGCTGCTAGCTCACATCATTCTCCACTCCAAAGAAGAGTTAACTATGGTAGCTAAAAGATCAAGGAAATAAAACTGAAAAGTAAGATTAATAATTCTTACCTTCTCCGATTGCATTTTCTGCAGATCTCCCATAGCTTTTTGTCTCGACTGCCAAATCACTCGAAAAAGTAAATACATATATGATGGAAAGACACAAAACCTCTTAACCTAGGGGTAGAAAATTATGTCTTGAAGTAATTGCAGCCAAATAGGAAAAGCCACTCTATAATTATCTTGGTATTGGGCTGTAATTAGCCTACAAAATTATTATAGTTGGTTTGCCTTGCAAACTAGAAGAAACATGCCAAAAGAGCAATTACTTAACCACACCCTTCACATGATTCACATTTTCAATAGTTCACCAAAGCCAAGGCTCACAACAGGAGAAAGCAAATGGATAACTTAAACATGGTACAATTTTTTTAAGCCTGTCAAGCTCCTTATTATAGTGCTATTTTTTACCAGTTTCGTTGACATATTCCTAATAGCACTACTGATTTGCTCACAACTGATGAATCGAAAAATCCCTTGATTCTCTATATTATGATGGTAGCTAATTAAGGCATATGGATATTTAGGCTTCCAATGGTCCTAAGGAATAAGAAAGTAAAAACATTGAGCATACCAGTTGATTGCTTGCCCAGCGTTCATAGTAATGAGTGTATCTCTCGAGCGAATTTTTTGCCATCTCTCGCCTCCTTTCAGCCTCATCATACTAAAATAGGAAAAATTTAATCGATATCAACAAAACAATATTGAAAACCATTAGCTCAAGTGTTTGCAGAAAATTCCATCACAAATGATCAAATAAGTACAAGAGGTCTTACCAATCCTTCTTGCTTAGCCGCCTCATACCGGTTGCAAGCATAAAAACCACCAGTTCTTTCCCCGTGTTCTGTCCATGCGTTAAGGCAAAGCCTAAAGATTCAAAGAAAGATACGTTCATTACACTTCTTGCATTTCTATCACAAGATTAAATCCTAACACATCAGACAGTAACAAGCTTGCAAACCAACATCGCATAGAAAGAGTAAACCAAACTAAGACACCTTCAGAGATGGGGAGAAAGCATTACCAACAAAACTCATATTTACAAGGCGGTGTGCATGTCATGTGCATACAACCATGATTCTTTTCAATTGGCCGCTTACACCTTGGACAAGGCTTTGAATTGGCAAGTATCCTGGGTATGAGGAGGCATAATAGGATTAGCAAGTAATATAATAGATGAGATGCAAGAGAAATGACATAGCTACAGTGGTAATTAAACATATTAATTCAGGAGATATATAGAAGAAAAAAAACAGAAGATGAGGAGCATATACCAATTCATATTTTCAGATTCAGCGCTGTTCTTTAGTATCCATTTTGCAACTGTGTCACAATCCACAGGACGGTGAGCCTCTTCAGTGCACTGGAATTTTAGATTTATCACTGTTCCAAAATGACTAAATAGTCAAAAGAAAGCAGACTAGAGGGCTTTGACTCCAAGAACTTACATTCCAGCAAAAGCTATGCGAACACAAGCACGAAACATCATAACTTCCAGTCCCGGCAGCAAAATCAATTGCATGCTCACATCCTGGGGCAGGACACCACTTAATCTGAAACAGAGAAGAAAAATGAGAGCAACATTAAAACTAGACAAGCGACATATCATAGACACAAATATAGATGACAAAGTGCTACAGTTTTCTCAAAACAAAGGCTCTAAGATAAGTTGGGATTATACTGATTTTAATTCAAGAAGAAAACCTGGACGCCATTCCATACAAGATTAGGAATAGGAAAAATTAGGCAAATCTAAGAGCACAGAGAATCTTCTACCAATACTAGTATATGCTAAAAAAGTAGCTTTATTTACAATTGTAATAGCCCACTCACAGCATAGAGAAGTATAAGCTTCCTGGAAATTGGTGTCAATTAAAGCATCATAGAGAGGACACAAGGATAAACAATGACTTTTAAAGATGAAATTTTATAGACGGATCAAAAGAGTTTGCAAGCGCATCTAGTAATTTCTGCTCCTTACGTGAAGATATGCACTCTGATATATGTTATCTTGGAAGCCTTACCTGTCTGTTGTCTTCAACATAAGATCTAAGAAAATATCTATAATACTTCTCCTTGTCTTCCTTAGAAGCCAATTTCTCGATCATATCTTGACCAACAGCAGTAGGACAAGAAGGGTCGGGACATCTTAGCATCAAACATCCTGGGCCATCATTGATGTTTGTGCTTATATAACCTATAAAAGTGTGCAGTATAAAACGAAATGTATCATAAAANGAAAAGCGATGTTTTAGCAGAAAAGCGATGTTTTAGCAGAAAAACAGTATATAAATTTTAACAATTAAATTCATAGGCAAATATCTTTGAAACTGTGTAACCGAAATGCTAACTAGATATACACTCAGATAAATCCACAAAAAATAATAAATCTAACAGTCCCTGTTTGTGAAGAAGCTAGGTATGTAAGCATCTATGATAAAGGAGAAAAAAAAAACAACGTACCTGTCCAACATGTAGCGCAGAAAGGATGACCACAAGAAACCGATACAATTTCCTCAAGAGGGTAGGATTCAAAGCATATTCCACATGTAAGCTAAACATCAAATCATGCGTCAGTGAAACATGAATTACCAAGTGAGAATTATAGAAAAGAATTCAGAGTCGAAAGGGGAATTACTTCTCCGCCATCAGGTGTTAGAACAACATGTCCCTCTAATATGCCAACAGTTCTCCGAACTCTTTCCTCATTCGCAAACCATTCATCATGAACTTTACTAACACTCCTAAAATGACACAAATCTCAGAGCATTAGGATTTAGGAAACTAGAGAAAGCCCACCAGTATGGACATCAATATTTGTTCTCAAAGAACCTATAGAGTCGATTTAATGTGGCGGATCAAAAACAATCTCATAGAAAAGTCGGTTTTGAAACAATTCGAGGATAAACAACATCACACACACATATATATTATCGAAAACATAGGAAACAGTGAGATTTATAACAAAATCACACAGTAATTGTCAAGGGAATTTACCAGTGATAGTGAAGAAGCAAAATGCTCGCTTCGACATCGCTTATGGAGAGGACCGTGGAAACTCGTCCAATATGATCCTTCTGATGCCTGCGAATATCTTCTTCCTCGAGAACAACATAATTTATCTGGAAGCATACATCATTACAACAACACTGAGTCAATGGTGACAGTACAATAAGAGCAGATGTGAAATTAAACCAACAAACAGGTAGAGAACTAGCAAGCATGCCATAACTCCATCAGCAGAGATATAAGAAAGTCAGCCAAATAAGTAGTTAAGTGAGTAGTTCGAGAAAAAACAAAAAAAGCTATAGCCAATGAGTGGAATAAACAACAAGAAATCAACGATAAACACAATATGAACCCCAAATTTTCAAGAAAAATGACTACTTCACGCCAATGAATACGTCTTTTTATCAACAATATGATCAATAGGCCAGAAGCCAAAAATATAACTATGGGATCCAAGTAAAATATGTGATAAACAAAAGGTTAAAAAGCTTTGGAAAAAATATAATGATCGCAGCTGTGCCTTTGAAAAAACCCTTCATGTTAATGTTACTGGGAAAAACGAAGGAATTAACAATGAGCTTGGAAGCAGGATAAACAACAAAAAAGAAAGTAGATAAAGAATCTACCAACCACTGCATTCAATCAATAGCGACGCAATACAATCAAGAAATCTAAATTGCCCTTGATCAAGCTTTCCATCACTTGGAAGACTAGGCATTGCATGAAAAAGAAGAAAGAAAAAAGCACAAGTCTAACCAAGAAACCTACAAAAAGCTCAGAATTTCCCATTAAAGCCAGAACAAAATGGGAAAACTAAGCTGCTAAAGACTAGAAAGTAAGCTCAAAACGGCAACAAGTCTCAAACTTTAACAACCATTAAAATTGCTTACTATCAAATGAAGTAATCAAGCGTAGACCAACTATCCTAAACAAACAAACAAACAGAAAATAAAAAGACATAACTAGTTCCAAAACTCAAGTAAGAAGAGAAAGACAATTTTGCAATCAAACCCACCTGAGAGCGATGCGAGGCGATCATGGCAAAATCATCCATATCTTCCTCAACGTAGCCGCAATCGGGTTCATCAACATCACTATCGTTGTAATCATCGGTCCCGCCGCTGTAAAAATCATCATCTCCCGATTCCATACCGTGGGTATCGAGCATGTCATCTTCGGAATCCATGGTCGTCCTCCTTTAAAGAATTAAGATTTAGAGGAATCAGACGAAACCTTCCCTTCTTTTCTCGCTGGTGAAACAAAAAAAAAAGTAGGGTTTGGGGATTCAATACCCAAAAAAGGTTCCTGCTTTAAAGGAGAGAGAGTCCCAAGGGAAAGTAAAACAGCTTGCTTTATAAGGAACCGGAGTTAGGATCGAGGGATTGTGTAGCCCTCTCGATTCCGGATCGCTCGCTGGGTTCGCGATTCAGAAATCGAGTAGATGAGACTTGAGTTGATTTTAGTAAGACAAAAAATGAATTAGTAACACTAAGCTGTATAAATCTTATAGTAGGGTTTAATTAAAAAGCGGTAAAGTAATAGGAAAATTTAACTTTTGTGTAACTTAGTATTTACAAATTTTCTAATTTCAAAGTACAGCAAATTTTCTATTAACAAACAAAAAAGGAAAATTTTCTTTTCATAATTGCAAAAACATTTTCTAAAAATTTCTACACAACTACATACATTATTATTATGTGTCAATTACAACATTCCTAGCTCATACCTAGGAAGACTATAAAAATGATATACAGTATTTACAACGTCTATTATCTCAGTTTTTTTTTTTTCTTTAAATATAGAAAATAATGTCCACAACTCACACCCAATATTTTTCATATTGTATATTGTTGTAGTGAATTCAAACCTTTTTTTATTATCAAACTTTAAATTTTCTTCTCACGGCAGTAATTTCAAACATTAAGAAAATATACAATCGAGTTGATAAATAGGTATTAAACAAAAAAAAACAATCTCGTTCTTTTTTTTTACACAACAACTCGTTTATTTTCTAATATCCAAAATTCCAACCTAAACTGCAATATGCA
>OVAQ01000599.1:11955-25051 GCA_900406345.1 Erysimum cheiri
TTTTTTCTGTTAAAAGATATATTTGCCAAATAAATTTGTCGGTAGTAAAATGTGTACGTAAACTGGAAATCAACAATTAGCCTTGATTAATCGTCATGATTACGTCCCGAACCAGTAGTTTCCCCGTCATATGGCTCTTTGAGTCCTTTCTAAAGCAGCAGATACAACATCAGCTCAGCCATTCTCTAGAACTCTTACCAGATTCTCGTTGTGTTTTCGCGTTGTGCTGTCATGAAACCAAAAAAAAGTGTTAAATTAAGTTCAGGGTTTAACTGCTTAAATACAAGAAACAAGGATACACTCAAACCTAGTTAATTCAGTTAACTTGATGCGGAAGACATTGAACTCCTCTGAGAGCACTGGTAACGGTAGAACCGTTACCAATGCCCTGATGGTCTCTCCGCGTTAACAAACGCCGGAAGTTCAGTCTTTACACAATCATCGAGCTTGCCTAGAAGAAACTTTGCATCCTCTGATTAACAAAGAATTGTTAGCTTATAATCCCTCACTTGCAAAAGAAACCGAAACTGATATCAATCACAGATATTATTAATATAGACCTTGCTTTTGCTTCAATAAATTTTGCTTCCGGACCTCATCCTCTCTTCTAAGGTAATATCCATAAGCATAAGTCCATTTCAGGAACCTTGTACATTCTATGATCTGTAATATGTATGCATAATCTAAGTTATGTCCGATACCAAAACATTATACATAGATTTCTCGCACTAGTTTTATTTTTGCTAACCTGAAGCCCAGCTTCTAGGATGAACTTAAGCTGCGTGACGTTTGCTAACTGTGTCTTACTTAGATCCTGAATCTGGAAAAGGGGATTTTAAGCAATAATGATTCATCTTTAATCTACAGAGATTGAAACAGAACAATTATAAGATAGTATAGATTTATCTTACAGCAGTTTCTAGTCGTGGCAGGTTTGCTTCTGCTGTTTGCATCAACTGCCCAAAAACCAACTCAATAGAAATCAATGCCATTTTTTCATAAGTAAATAATGGATGAGAATTTCATAAATAAGCGCATATATACCGAGTCATGAGTACTCTTCCAGTTTTCATAACAATCTTTGTATCTATCTGCAGCATATTCTGCCATTTCCCCACTTTGATCACTCTACAAAACATCATAAAAGGTATATGAAAGATCAATAAAACATATTGGTCTATCCACAAACCTTGAAATTCTTCAATATTACATAATTAAAGTACCGAGACATCATAGAAGTAACAATTGTATAAATCGCCCCCAGTTCCTTCCCCGTGTTCAATCCAGTCGACATGGCAGTACCTGCAAAGGAAATTTCATTAAAGAACTTACATAGTAAGATCACAATAATTAACCACAAGACATGAATTAATAGAAGAATAAGTGTATTACCAACAGAAATCATAGTTACAAGGCAAGCATTTCATCTTCAGAGAAGAATCTTGATTTCGTTGGATCCTTAGGTTACACTTGGGACAAGGCACCGTATTTTCTTGTACCCTAAAATCATAATTTAAAAAGACTGAAACATTTCAGAAATATATAGGAAATAGACCAAAATTTCGGGTTTTGGTTATCAGAAACGTAAATTGCTAACCAATTTGCAGCAGTTATACAGTCCAGCGGACTGTGAGCATCCTCCCTGCACTGAACCTAAGATTCAATACAGAGTAATAGAAACTGGTTTAAAGACAAAAGGATTCAAGCTTAAATAACTCACATTCCAACAGAATCTAAGCAAACGGAGACAGGAGACATCGGAATTTCCAGAAGCGGGACCAAGATCAATCGCGCAACTAGACCCCCGGACAGGATGCCATTTCATCTAACGCCAAAAAAATAAAAAAAGTTTTAAAAACCTGTTAAGCAACACATGGTTCATAGTGATCTCTAGCTATGATCTATCTGAAGGTTGTTTACTTTATCCTTTTTTATTACCGTGTTGCTGTTGTCAACGTAAGATCTAAGGAAATATTGATCGTACTTGGACTTCTTTTTCTTGGAAGCAAATCTCTCAATCATATCTCGACCAACAGAAGCTGAACAATAAGCGTAGCGACTAACAATAGCTGGACATTTCAGCAATAGATTCCATTCATCAACTGGATTTTCATCCATTATTTTGTTGATATGGCCTATAAATTACATGTCATCTATATAAATCATGTCGTCAAGGAATAAGAAAAATAATTTGATTCAAACGAAATATTTGTGCTTACTTTTCCAGCAGAGAGTGCATATACGATGGCCACAAGAGACCGATGCAAACTTCTCATGAGGGTATGATTGGGCACAGACTCCGCAAAAAAACTATACGAACATTAGGAGATCTTGTGTTAACTTAGACTTGGAAAAAGAAACATTTGAACTCAAAAGATTATTAGTAATTACTTCGTTGTCATCAGAAGCTGTATCAAGCTCCAATAAGCCGACGGTTTCTCTAACACTTTGAGGACCAGCAGACCATTTTTCACGGATATCATTAACATCCCTGAGTACATAAAATTCAAGAAACAGAGAGATCAAGAAAACAGGGAGAACAAGAAATACAAAGGTTAGAGCAAATATTAGGACGAAATTAAAAAAACTCACCAGCTCAAGTGAGAAAGCAGAAGTGTGGCTTCAGCTTTGGAGAGGGAAGTAAAATCTGAAACACTTTGAATGTCACTTTCCATAAGCTCTCGAATATCTGCCTCTGTCAGAATAGTTGCATAGCTCCTTTGGACAGATTCATTTTCGGTCTGACCATCTTCTAATTCTAAAGCTGCGTTGACGTACGACTCATACGCTTCTGCCTCCGATCGGATTTCGAGCTCACCAAGGCTTTTGACCACGGAATCCATACGAGAACACAATGGGAGAAGACAAGTCTCACGATGTTTTCCCCTTTTTATAGAATTCAATTGAAGAAGACCAAGTCTTTGACAAAAGGGTTTTTACCATTTCTCTTACTTTTGTGATAAGCAATCTTGAAGTTTCTCAGCTTTTACCCCCCTATGTCTTTTTAATACGTTCAAATGGGATGCCCACGCTTGTTCTACTGCCCATTAAACAAAAGAGTTTACTAAAGACAATTGGGATTCGTTTCTACACAGTGCGATGGTTGATAAGAGATAACTACACATATTATATTATAGTATATATTTCATACACAGTCAATTGATTAATTTTATGTCAAATAGAAATGGTCGCCCTATTTTAATGGTTTTTTTGTTTTTGTTTTTCAACATCAGCTAATATACACACTTTATCCTAGTAAATACATGGTTTATAGTCAACGGGCCATATCAATTATCACAATATGAAATTCCCAAAAATCAGATATTGGAAAGGTCATACATAATTAATTACTGACAAAATAAGAAAAGGAAAAGTCATAACATGTTTAAAGACGCATGCAATTGGGAATTTTGTATCTTCTTCATTTTCTTTCTAAGAAAGAGGCTCCCAGCGACAATGGGGATGGAAGAAAAGAAATAATCAAACCTCATCAATTAAACTAAGTTAAGAATTTACGTCANTCGATATCACAATATGAAATTCCCAAAAATCAGATATTGGAAAGGTCATACATAATTTAATTACTGACAAAATAAGAAAAGGAAAAGTCATAACATGTTTAAAGACGCATGCAATTGGGAATTTTGTATCTTCTTCATTTCTTTCTAAGAAAGAGGCTCCCAGCGACAATGGGGATATATGGAAGAAAAGAAAAAATCAAACCTCATCAATTAAACTAAGTTAAGAATTTACGTCAGTCTAATAATAATAATTAAGTTGGAGTTCTCAAGCTGAATTCCGTGTAAAATTGAACCAAGCCCACTAGAGATTTTATAACAAATGTGTAAATTAAATGATTAGAATAGTGATCTATATTCTGAATCGGTAACAAAGTTGGTCCGCTATGTCAGATTGTCAGTCTGATGGCAAGCAGGTTAAATGGGCTAGTTCGTCGGGTCAATGGATCTGGTCTCTTCGACTCTTCCATGTCGATTCTTCAATATACNCTGTCAATAAACAAAGTTGGTCCGCTATGTCAGATTGTCAGTCTGATGGCAAGCAGGTTAAATGGGCTAGTTCGTCGGGTCAATGGATCTGGTCTCTTCGACTCTTCCATGTCGATTCTTCAATATACTATAAACTTCGTTTCTTGGCTACATGTATTATGTATAATCATAATAATCTTGCTTAGTATGATTATGATAGTATCTACACATATACTTTGTTGTGGATCTTTATGATTTGTTAATTTTGTTTTTGTTGCAAAAAGTGACGTGTGTAGCCAGCAAAGCTATGAGGGGCTAAAGAGTAAAGGTGAAAGGGGGAAAAGCCGAAAGCGTTAGATCATATGGATCCCACCAGTGTCTCCGTGGTGGCTCGCAAGTCGCAGCACGAGTGCAAAGTCTGCATATTCTATTTATTCGCTTTTTAGAAAAAAAGAAATATTCTTCTCGGGCTGCATGGAAAAAAAAGGAGATGAATGTTTAAAAATTGGTCTTCTTTTTCCATGGTCACCATATTATTACTAATAATTGTCAGTTCAACAATAATGATGTGACTTTTGTATTCAGTTCTTCTCCCACTTAAATTATTGAGCGACAACGTGGGTTTGTTGGCCCATATTCATCTTCAGTTTCCATATCTCCACTCGCTATTCGACACCTGTCCCGAGCAGCAATGACCAACTGTACATATATCTTGGTGTCTCAACCAAGTCGTTACAATGACAGTGTNCTATTCGACACCTGTCCCGAGCAGCAATGACCAACTGTATATATCTTGGTGTCTCAACCAAGTCGTTACAATGACAGTGTTTCACATTCAAAAGGGTTACTATTCATATATGTAGTATTGACAATTCTATATATGATCATTTTATCAGCATTTATATATACTGCTCTGCTATATATAGATACATGTTGCTTTCGATATTAGAGTTGGACATTTTTTAAATACACAAACACAAAATTCATCGGATTGAGTATAACAAAATTAATAGTATTTCTTTTTGATTATATATGTTAGGTATTTATATTATTACTTTAATTTTGGTAGCAATTAAATCCGACAAAAAACCAACAAAAAAATAGCAATATTTGATGGATTATTGCCATTTAGTCATTTAATTAATTTAAATTTTATCATTGCCAATTGATAATTACACTCTAATTATCGGGCCCACAAGTTTAAAACGACAACAGTCACGCGAGAAGATCCATCACATCATTCATCATCATCATCACTAACCATCATCATCATCATCATCATCATCATCATACGTCGCGGCTTTTATAAGTAAACAAGTCGACTCTATGTATTTCTCCCAACCACACACACAGTTCACATAAGAAACCTGAGAAAGAGAGACGGAGAGACTCGGATCAAAAATAAAAACTGAGAGACTGAGTGTGAGTGATGGGTGGTGTTCGCTGCAAATCATCAGATCCATGGCTATACTCCGAAACATCTGACAATGCCTTTGATTGCGTCGACGAATCGGGAATCAACGAAGCCTGGGTAGAGATCTCGAGCCGCAGATCATTTGTCGCCGGCGACGCTAGTCGTAAGAAGCTGGAGAAGAAGAAGAGCCAAGTATTGCTGGAAGGTTACGTGGAGACTGCCTCTTCCACGGTAGATGATCAAAAGGACGATCTGACGAGATCCAAGAGTTTGACGGATGACGATCTCGAAGATCTCAAGGGTTGTCTAGATCTAGGGTTTGGTTTTAGCTACGACGAGATCCCTGAGCTCTGCAACACTTTACCTGCTTTAGAGCTATGCTATTCCATGAGCCAGAAGTTCTTGGACGATAAGCATAGGTCACCGGAAACTTCGTCGGTGGAAGATTCTCCGTCGCCTCCACCTGTCACCACCGCTCCTATTGCCAATTGGAAGATCTCTAGCCCTGGTAAATATATCATTCCTCCTCCTTTCTATCGATTGATTCTGTGATCAATTGGGATATGATGTCTGATTGTTTGTAATTTCTTCTTGTTTCAGGTGATAATCCGGATGATGTCAAAGCTAGGCTCAAATACTGGGCACAAGCCGTTGCCTGTACTGTCCAATTGTGCAGCTGAATGAATCTGGATCGGAAGTCCTTGTGAAGATGTTTTTACATGAACAATATCTCAGCCATTGTTAGCTGAGGAGTAGATCTCGAAAAGCCATTACAACAAAGGTCCGATATTCAAACGAGCAGCAACAATGATCCTGACTTAATTCCCATTCCATGTATGTGTAGTAGTAGTATCTAGTCTAATGATTTATGAACGGAAATAAGGCCATCAGTTAATAAAAGCATCACATTCTTTCTCATTTCCTCGCTGAGATTTGGCATCTACAGCTTAACATGACATCTTAATAGCTAAATTCTTGTCCTTATGCAGTAGTGAGCATTCACCTCACTTCACTGGTCATGGTTCCCTGGAGGTAACTAATCTAACTGTGTCTCTTTAGTTGAGTGTGATGGAATTTGATTATCCTCTTTCCCATATTATTTCGTGATGAATATGTGAAAAACTTATTACATGTGAGATACGAAAGCTGGATTGTTGTCCTTGTGCAGTGGTGAGAGACGTGTGATTATGAGAGGTATCACTAACTGGTTATGGACCTCTACTAGCTGAGGTAACTAATCTTAACTTGGTAACTGGATCTATAATAACCCACTTTATCTAGGTAAATGACATTACTACTGTCCTCTGACAGTCTTCACTCATTCCATTTTCATGAATGTGTGTTGAAGCTTACAATCTTGTGGCTAAATTTCCTAACTGGTGACACTCCTCCATCATCTATGAAGAATATAGTTAGTGGGAGGAAAAAAAAGATGGAGATTGTGTTTCCATCTTCGTTCTTCGTCAACTAACCAAACTGGTGAAATGGTGGATGCTCAATATGGGGACTGAAGATGAGTCATTTTCTGGATCTTGAGAGTGCGTGTAAATCTAAGCTAAGTAGCTTACGATGAACGTTTTGTAGCACAAGTTACAGACTTCACTCAAACAAGGAGAGTCTTGAGAGGACCTAAGCATTTCAAACTACATAGCCTTGCTCAGAAAAATCGGAAACAAATAAATCAGTTTGCAATGTATAATTCTGAACATTAATGACTTTTAAGAGTATTGTACATGTTGCTCTAAAATTTACTTCAAAGTTTTTATATATTTGCGCAACCCCAATCTCTTTCCAAGTAAGTCTCGCTCAGAAAAATCGGAAACAGATAAATCAGTTTGCAATGTATAATTCAGAGAACACTGTAAGAACTTAATGATTAAAAATGAATAGCCAAAGATCGCAACAGGAACCACACAAAGAACATTGGCTTTTCACACAGCCAGGAAAGCTATCAGTTGCTAAAACATTAAGAGTCATTGCTATATCCAAGTCTGAATCAAGTTTATCATAGGAACTAGAAGCAAACTGTTGGGGCTCGGGAACTCTACTATTGAACCTATATAGTACCTAATATAATCCAAAGATATCCTCATTTCAAGCTAGAAGTCCCAACTAAAGCATTGTGTCAATGTTGCTCCTCGCTTGACCGAAGCTCCTCCTTGTAAGTTGTAAACTTGTAAAGGCACTCACAGCTAAATCTGTCAATGTCATTGCAGAAGTGGGGTCGGTCAGATTGTAATTGTATGCCGGTACATTAAGTGCTTCAATAGAGATTACCAACCTAGATATTATTAAGGGCCATGTGGCTTGCTTGAATGCTTAACAAAGGTATTGGGTTAAAGTCTAGCTAATCCACATTCAACAGAACAATAATAGACCAACACGAAAGATCACACAACCTGTTGTATCTTGAAATCTAAGTCTAATCAGCTTATTGGAAATGACTGTTAGCAATATTCACAAAAACAGAACAAAAACATACGAGCCCCCTTCTTAGAGGCTAGTCATTCTAAAGGTATCTTTGCTTTGCTAAGCTTAACAACGAAAATAAAATTCTCTTCTTAGAGGCTAGTCATTCTAAAGGTATATTTGCTTTGCTAAGCTTAACTACGACAGAGAGAATTCTACCAATATATTTTGTGTGACCAAGATCTACTACAATTATAAAAAATAATCTTTCTTCAATTTACAAGGCATAGATGACTACCCTATCTATCACGAATCAAACAGAATCAGCCACCTCTCTTTCTCACTTGTGATGATATATGGAAAGCGAGTTATCTTACCTTCCTTTTGACACAATTGTGGAAACAAACAGCTCCTGTTCACTCTAACTGTTTGATTTAGCTTGTAATCTCTTCTTTTACTGAGGTTTTCAATTTGCCCTCTTTTCGTAGATCTTTTCGTTTTGCTTGAATATGATGAACAAATGCGGCTACTATGTCATGGAGTTTTGGGGGAGGCTTGCTTGTTGAAGAAACATTATGACCAGCATCCTTCAAAGCCCGAGCAACATCCTTTTGGGCTTTCTGAAAATGCACGTTACACAAGGCAGGAACAGTCGATGCAAGGGTTGGTTTTGGACAAGTTATTGCTTTTGACTGAGCTCTGTATGAACCAATATAACCATACAGAGTTAGAATAGAGCTGATTTATATAATCATCAAATGCTAGTTGCACTTCAGAATACAAAATTTCAAGTCTTTTATTAAATCAGGGATATCAAAAAAAAAATAATGACATAACAACGAATATATCATCTAACATAACAGCATTATGCAGACAATTCTACATTAATTCCTCACCACGAAACTAAACCAGTACCAAAGAACTGAAATTTCACAGCGTTACAAAATTTATAAACTAAACCATGATAAAGATATTAGCATTTATCGGAACATCTATTATTTCCTAACGCGAAACNCATATCAAAAAAAACAAATGACATAACAACGAATATATCATCTAACATAACAGCATTATGCAGACAATTCTACATTAGTTCCTCACCACGAAACTAAACCAGTACCAAAGAACTGAAATTTCACAGCGTTACAACATTTATAAACTAAACCATGATAAAGAAATTAGCATTTATCGGAACATCTATTATTTCCTAACGCGAAACAAGCACAAACTAGCAAGAGAATGTATCCGAATCAAAAAGTTAAAAACTTGGAAAAGAGAAATTGAGAAGGAACCTTTTATTGACGTAAGTACAAGACGTGTAAAGCTTCTGCTTTCTATCCATGAGAATATGAAGCTGGCAGTAATTGGTGAGTGCCATGGCCTTGGATTTGCAGCCATTACCACAAGCCACACAGTTACCATTGAGATTGAGATCACCAGCCTTAGCGCCGTTGTTATTATCATTGTCTCCGCTACCTTCAACTTCATCCCCAGTCTGTCCTTCAATCCCAGCCTTACGTCTCTTATTCTGCTGATGATTCTCATCTTTGAAAGGACTAACACCATAGTTCCAGCTATAATATCTGTGTTGCGCCTTGACATCCTCCATTAGGGCCCAGTAATGGTCTCTATAGCATCTAGCGAGCTGCTTCAGGTTGTGCGATCGGCGTCGGAGAAGCTCCGGTCGGGTGAGGTGAGTGGAACGTCCCAGGATCTGATCCTCCACCGCCATCGAAATCGGTGAATTCGACGTCGGGTTAATAGGGTTTCGGGATTGGGATTCCTCCGGTACACCGGATTTCGAGGGAATTGAGGCAGTGACGGGAGACGGATGCCTTGGGGGTTTGGAAGAAGAAGGGTTTTGCTTCGAAGCTGACGCCATTGTCACTGTTTAAGTACCAGAGAGAATGATAGAGAAAGAGAGTGGCGAGAGGAGAGAGAGAAGCAAATTGTGGCTCGATTTGTTTGTTTTAGCATTTCTAGAAAGGCCTAACTAAAAGCCCATTGGGCCATAAAACAAAAATCTAGAAAATCAAAGTTAAACTGAGGAGATGCGGCTGTCGGTGGAAGGCTCCACTTCGGCCCCACACCACTTACCAGCCTGTCATCTCAAACCGACACTCACACCACACCAAACGTAATCTTCACCGTTGATTCCCTTTTAATCTAACGGTTGATAGAGACCGCTGATCCGTCACCCGCTTTAGTTTATTAGTCCTTCTTCGGTTCTTCCTCTATTTCCCGAGAATCTCTTATTTCCTCGGCAACGAAGCGAAAAGGTTAGTTTTTGTCCCTTTGAAGCTCAGCTTGCTTTCTCGATCTATCTGGATCTTGCTTATCGGCATTGCGGGTTAGCATTTTTTCACAACTTCTTGGTCTATAATTGGTAACGATTTAGCTAATCTTGACTTGAAAATTTTGTTTCGCTGGTTCATTATTGATTTTCTGATCTAACAGTCTCTGATTTGAAGTTACATTTTGAAGTTACCACTAATTTGTATCTACACTGAAGATTATTATCTTATACATCGATCTCTCCAATTTGGTTTGATATCGGTCAATCTAACAGCTAATAACTTAAAAGAGTTCATGTTTTTGGTTTGTTGCTGAATTTAATTCTTCCTTTGATTTGGCTTGTCGGATTTGGTCTTTTGAGTTTAGCAAGTTCTTCTTGTTTGACTTAGATCTATACTGCCATTAATTTGTGTTTTAGTTTTTCACTAATAAGATGAGAGAGTGTATGTTCACAAGTAATATTTACTTATTAGGAAAAGTGAAGTTTTTTTAAATGTTCAGATAATTTCAAACAAGAAGTACGTCTTTAATTGTTTCCTTTGATGTTTGCAGCTTTTAGCTGGTGTTTTGCTCCATAGTTGTAAGCTATGGTGATGATCCGGAGTGGTTCGATTGTTATTCTGGTTCTTCTGGCTGTATCTTTCCTGGCCTTGGTGGCTAATGGAGAGGACAAAACGATTAAAGTGAAGAAAGTGAGGGGAAAGAAAGTGTGCACGCAGGGATGGGAATGCAGCTGGTGGTCCGAGTACTGCTGTAACCAGACCATCTCAGATTACTTTCAGGTTTATCAGTTTGAGGACCTCTTTTCCAAAAGGAACACTCCCATAGCTCACGCTGTTGGTTTCTGGGACTACCAGTCCTTCATTACTGCTGCTGCCCTCTTTGAGCCTCTTGGGTTTGGTACCACCGGAGGAAAGCTCATGGGACAGAAAGAAATGGCTGCATTTCTCGGTCATGTCGCCAGCAAAACGTCCTGTAAGTTTTCTTCATTTTTGTCCTTTTTTGCCATAGTTGACCATCCAAAACTGAACCATTTTGGGAAACTGGTATGAATAATGAATGCTAAGTTTCGTAGCTTTTTCATTTTATTAATCTGATCACACTTGACATTCACAATCATGAAATTGGACGCTTTTGGTGGTTTCTATGTTGTAAGAGCTTTGCATTAGCATGAGTGTTACTGTGATGTCTTATAGTTGATACTGTGATGTTTTATAGGTGGCTACGGAGTTGCAACAGGAGGGCCTTTAGCTTGGGGTCTGTGCTATAACAGGGAAATGAGCCCAATGCAATCATACTGTGACGAGTCCTGGAAATTCAAGTACCCTTGCAGCCCTGGAGCTGAATACTACGGACGTGGTGCCTTACCAATTTACTGGTACACATAAATCTTCTACTTTGAAGTTCTAGATGAGAACTGTGAAATCAAACACTGTGTTTTACTTGTGTTTTTATTTGAAGGAACTTCAACTACGGTGCAGCCGGAGAAGCCCTGAAAGCTGATCTCTTGAACCACCCTGAGTACATCGAGCAGAACGCGACACTTGCCTTCCAAGCTGCAATCTGGAGATGGATGACTCCAATCAAGAAGTCTCAGCCATCGGCTCACGACATCTTTGTTGGAAACTGGAAACCTACAAAGAACGACACTTTGTCCAAGCGTGGCCCAACTTTTGGAAGCACCATGAACGTCTTGTACGGAGAGTACACGTGTGGTCAAGGTGACATTGATCCAATGAACAACATAATCTCACACTACCTATACTTCCTGGATCTCTTGGGTCTTGGAAGAGAGGACGCAGGGCCAAGCGAGGAGCTCAGTTGCGCTGAGCAGAAGGCTTTCAACCCTTCGACTGTACCTTCCTCTTCCTCTTCGTAAGTCTCTGTATTGCGCCATTGTTCTCAAGTCTCTTCTTGCTTCACTGGAGAAATGTTACGTAATAAGTGAAATTGCTTGTGGTAAAAAAAAATGTGTGTTTTTGTCTCTGTAGAACTTATGCAAACAAAATTTAATATTTTTCTGTATGTAAAACCATATTTAATTATTGTATTTGCAGAATGTGTGTAAAATAGAGAAAAGCAAGGAAACATTAATGTCGCTTGCGAATGATGTTTCTTCTATACGTTTGTTATAAATTTGTTCAAATGGTTTCGAGTTTCCACGCATTTTACAGAGACAAAACATCATTCGCATTGGTGGAAACATAAAACTATTCACGACACAAACCCTTATACACCGCGACCAAAGCACACAGAACCATGTTTTTGAAGCTCTTTAGCTATGCAATCTCCTTAATTCTCACAACCTTTTGCTTTGATGGCTTGGATTAAGTTTCCATAACTATTTGCTATGTGCGTCTCTCACATGCAAACTGAACAAGAAAATCAAAACAAACAATTTATCAAACATGAAGCTGAGCTAATTATCTAACCAAAACTTAAAACGAAAACAAAGAAACCAAAACGTGAAAAATGAAAACACTTCCGGCACAACCTGAGCTAATTCTCTCTAACAAAAGCATGTAAAGTACTGTTTATAAACTTGATGATTATCTAACAAAACGTGCAACTTAGAACAAGAAACCTGCAATTTAACCTACAATTGTGATCATTTTCTTAGATATATTAAAAGAAAAATAAAAATTAACACAAAAAAATACTAGGATTGGTGCACAAGGCATTAAGCCCATTCTGAAGCCTATATATTTGCGGCGGCGTTGGTATTTTATTAGTTTGAAATTTCAATCGAAACCCTAGCTAGCCGATATCGAGATCCAACCGACTCTGCTCATCTCTCAGGTAAAATTATTCTCGCTCCTTAACGATTACGGCCGTGTTTNATTCTCGCTCCTTAACGATTACGGCCGTGTTTCACTCTCTCTCTCTTTCCCAACTTTGGTAAGTTTTATTTTCGTTAGGTTTTAAAAAGATGAAGAAGCGTTGTACGAAGGTGGACCTTAAGGCTCCAACATCGGTCTTTTGGGACATCGAC